>JARYZH020000499.1:0-164709 GCA_030021035.2 Notholithocarpus densiflorus
TGGCGGACCATACTTAGAACTTAAGAAATCCTGAATAGTCCTATTGGTGAACCACAGTTCAATGTCGGCCACGAAATGAGGAATTACGAAAAGTTTTTTTTTTTTTTTTTTTTGGGGTTAAAAGGGGAATGCATTAATATTAACCAGTCAAAGCTGGCAGAGTTGTGGCTGAAAGCCTTAAAGAATAAAGAGTACAAACCAGCAGCATCTGAATCCAAAATAATACATAATTCAGCAGAATGAGGATTATCTAAAACAACAAAATCAGCTGATGAGGAGCAGCCTCCCTTAGCGAGCTTGTCTGCGCATCTATTCGTTTCATTGTAATTATCTCTTAGCTTTTCTTTTTCTCTTTTTACTTTTAAAACTTGGTTAGTTTGCTAAAGCAATTATGGACGACATAAATTTCATATTCTGATACCTCAGTTCTTTCTTTTGTATCAGCCCGTACCAATTTGAAACATTTCTTTAGTAATTACTCAATTCTAGGGGGGAAGCATTTTTTTTCTTTCTCTTTGTCAAAAGGCAAATAAAGCAATGATTCGAATGAAAAAGCCTATATCTATTGTTATAAAATCCTCTCCCACTATGAACCTTTCAATTTTCGCACATTTTTATTTTGATATAAGATATTTGACATTTATAAATTATATGTATATATATACTACTACTATTTAAGGGACTTCTCTTATTTGGATTATTCATTTTTTAGTTCAAAAATGCCCTTACACCCATATGTTTAAGTAGGGACAAAACTAAAGGACAAAACTAAAGGACAATTTGGTAAAAATACAACTCTAACTCCCACTAAAACATTGCTTAAAAAATAGGACCACTCTCCAGTTAATTTTCAAATTGCTTTATCCACTTATAAATAAGGTTCTCAAAATAAAAATTATATATATATATAATAAAAACACAGAGTTTTTTTTCCTAAAAAAAAAAACCTTATCAGATGCGCAAAGCGCGTGTGACGAGGCTAGTATATATATATATATATATATATATACACACACACACGTGTCTCACAGTCTCACTCTCACATGTAGTTAAAAATGAAAGGGAATTAAAGGAACTAATTTGCATAGTAAAGTAACTCCTTTCACACCATATACATATGATGTGCAATTCTTACATCTTTGATTCCCATTACCCGACAGGTAAGTTCCCTTCGGTGACATAAGTTGTTTTTAAACTAAAATTAAAACATGGACATTTAAAAATGGGTTGGATATAGATTTATTTTAGAGGCATTTAAAAAAGTTTTTATAAGATCATACCATTTGTCATAATTTTTTTGCCATAAGTTGACGAAGTGATCAACGACGGTAAGTGATAGACAATTATTTTCACATGAACTCACAACTCAAAGTCAACCATCTTAAAGTTATGGTAAAAGTTGGGGTATAAAGTCATGTTCCTAACCTTTTTCCTAAACAATTGAGGAGAGTTGTTGGAGGGTTGGGGGGCTTCAAGGAGGCAAATGAAGAGAACGAAGACGGGGGTAGCCTTTAGGATGGGCATTGGTCAAAGTGTAAGAGCAACTGCATCAGTTGATGCAAATTTTTTTCCATTTTGCACATCTAAAACCTACTTTTTCTATTTTACACATCTATTTTTACAAAAAACCCACATCGGTTTATCTATTCTACACATTTATTCAATAAAATATTCATTTTTCTCCCCTGTCATCTCTCTCATAGACCCAAGACAACCCACATAGCCACCATCATCCAACCACCCAACCACCATCATCAAGCCACACAACAACCCAGCCACCATCCCATTCAATCAAGCTACCATCAATGAAATTCACATATCCCATTCAACCGAGCCACCATCATCACCATCATCAACCTACCCAAATCCAAAGATCCAAAAACCCATTTATTAGAAAGAGTGAGGGACGGCGGTAAAGGACAGAGAGAGCGAGGGACGGCGATGACTTGAGCAACAATGAGCGACGGCCTGAGCAACAACTAGATCGACGCCTCCTGCTTGAGCAACAAGATTGAACCCACTGATCAAATAACGAGATCGACGCCCTGAGCAACAAGATCGAGCGACGCCGGCCTGAGCACTAAGCACTGATTGACGCCTTCGGCTTGAAGCTTGAGTTAGAGATCGACGCCTCCAGCGATTTATGAGATGAGAGAAAGAGAGTCAGGTGAGAGTCAGGTACAAAGAGGAGAGAGAAAAAGAGAGTTGATTTGAGAGAGAAATAAAGGAGAGAGAAAAATTATTAAAATATTAAATGCACATGCTACAGTAACCGTGCATATATGCACGGTTACTGTAGCAATTGTGCATAAATGCATAATTTTACACCCACTGATGTGGGTGTTTTTTTGCTCAAAATGTGTAAAATGAGCACCTTTTTCTATTTTGCACAACTTTGCATCAACTGATGCAGTTGCTCTAAGGTAATGAAAGTTGTACGTGCATGCCTTAGGTCCTCAATGGAGTCTTTGGCTCAACAGCTTCTTTGGTTTGGCTGTTACTACATTTTTAGATGGAATTCACTCTAGGAAGTGCCTTCTTTAGCTACCTTTTTCATTGGCACTCGAGATTCCTAGGCATTGGGAGATTGGAACAGTAAAGGTACGTTTGGTACACTGAATGGAAATTACGACATGAATTGTAATCTTTATTACTAGTAATAAAGTGTGTTGTAATGTAATATCTAAACCTATTCATTAGTTTGGTTGTGAGTTATAACATAAGAATGAAACTTAACATTTATTTTAGGAAATATCTTATTGCATTTATACTCAAAACAATCAATCTATTGAACAAAGGTTATCTCCTGGTGGCAAAGTGTAAAAATGGCCCATTGTGACCAAATGCTTGTCAATTAGCCTAGACAAAATAAGGCGAAGTAAAACAACAACAGTGCAACACAACTTGACATTAATTGAAAAATGCAGTTTGCTGTCACCAACCTTAATGTGATCCTAAAAATCTACACCAAGACCACTTATTATGCCACCCACATGTATGAATATATTAATGCGCTTGCACTCACCTTACCAAACTAATGGTGGTGTACAGTGTGCACCATTTGCAAAAATCAGTTGCAAGAACTGGGCCTATCCATCCACTCTATATTTTGGCAGCAATATTTCTAGAATACCATAAAGGGGTAGAGTGGACTAGTTACAAAATTCTTTCCAAATAACATTGCCAATGTGCCAATTTAAAATGTGACCTTTAAAGATTAAATTGAACATGAAATAATCCAGTTTAAGTGTGGTTTACAAGAAATAATTGCAACAATGATAACCCCTCCCCCTGTTTTCTCTCTTGCTACTTGTCTATCAAAATATCTTATTCAAGATCTTCACTCTTCAAATTCAAGTAGGCAGCTTCTACATGGAAATGAAGGCAAATGACATATCTTAGTCCCACTGATGCTCCCTGTAGAAAGTCCGTTCTGACGGATTTAATGTTGTCTTTCCATCAGCGTCAACAAGATCATATGGTGAATCCTCTGCAAATTCAGTTGGCATGGACTTCCAGTGTAGACATGGCTCCCAGTCAGCTTCCTTGATCACCTTTAGTATCTCTTCAACAACTATCTTGCTCCCTTCAGCTGATAAATGAATCCCATCTCTGGAAAAAAAAAATTATACGTTTTATCACTTAAATTATAATTAAAACACAGCCAACAAACGTAATGATTACTCTGTTACATCACGCTTTATTGGCAAAAGTCTTGACTGAAGACAAGTTGACTAACATGGTGCGTATCTAGAGAAGAGTGTGAATGCAATTAGTTTAAATTCAATATCAAAATGACCCCTCTCAAAAACTCAAACTACAAATCTATCACTTGATAACATGAGTGCCAAAAACATGTTATGACAAACTGTCACAAACATAACTAGGAAAGAAACCATGGGTAAATTGCATGCGCACACACACACACACACAGGACTTGGACCCATGACCAAAACCACAATCCTATACTTATGAGGGGTGGAAGCGCCATCTGACCCAAAGGATGTTGGCTATAAATCAGATTGTTTATTTATTCTTGTAAGAAGTTCCATTGCAGCACTAAAACTTACTTGAAGCAAGCATCCATCCAATCATCTCTTTTCTGAAGTGCAGTAAAAAGATCAACAACCTTCACACCCATTTCTCGGCCAAGCTTTACACAAGCATCTGAGTATCTTTGGCATAACTCATTTGTTCTAACTAGCTCGCTAAAAAATTGACTGGTTTAAGAAGGAAAACTTGAGTTAGAATTAGAAAACCAGGAAAACAACACACTCAAGATGTGGCTCAGAGCACGTTATGTTTCCACGAATGTTTTCCTCATTGTATGGCAGCATCCTAGAACCAAGAAAAGTAGTGTTTGAAGCCAAATCATAATTGTTTTTTCTTTTAATAAATATCAGAGAGCTATCAAGATTGATACAAACTAGAATCCATTTTTCACTGTCTACATTAAGTTCTTATGGAAGGCTAACAGAAGAAAGTAATTCAGCCTTGATAAATAACAAGGACATCAAGATTACTAACATCTACATAGATATGGACATTACTGTCCAAAATTATACTAATGTAATGTGCATGTCCATCCAAATTCCAATTGGTAATCACACAAGAACTTGAAAGTCGAGAGAATCACAGGCATACAAAGTTATGGAGACATCTCATCTTTTAAGGTCTATCCTTTGGTTGACCTTGCAAAGAAACCAATTTTCACAAGAAAACATCCACTAGCTTATACTGTCTTGAGCATTATTGATGTCATACATGTTCCCCAAAAAATTTTCATAGTTGACACCACCAAGTACATCTGGGGTGTATGGTCACCTAAATCCTTTTAAGGCAAAATGCATTTTCCACTAGAAGTATAATACCTTTGGAAAAACTTGATTGAGAACCTGGAGAGCACATAGTGAATTCCACCTAAAGTAGCCTCGCAACAATATGTCTGCCTACAATTTATCACAAAGAACATAAGATTCTAATATAAAAATTACAAGATGCATAAAACAAGCTATTCCCAATAGAAACTCCGTAACAAAAACAAATATAAGACAGACAAGGTGTTCGCGTGAGAAAGTAAAGGGATTATTTATGTGAACTTTTTGATACTAGCATGGTATTTTCTTCTTCCTTTGATTTAAGTTTACATACCTGCTGGTTTAAACACACTCAAAAAGTCCATGTATACCCGCATACTGAGAAAGTTAAACTTGGAAGAACATTTAAATTATTTAGAATACTTCAAGGCCGTTTTAGACATAACTAGTAGACAGTAGTTCGTGAAATTTTAGAGATTTGACTTTCAGACTAGTCAGCATCTAAAATCTTGAGTTAAACAGGTAAGATAAATTTAAAATATAGTTCAACAGGATCTCAGACACTCTTCAATTTCTTACAGGGACAATCCTCTATACCTGTGGCTTCAACTACATTCAAACTAATTACTAGTAAGACGAGCAACCAAGCTTTACAGGAAGTATACAAGGGAGTCCTCCCAAGAATTATAAACAAATATAGCCAATGAAATCTACAAAAGGAGGTGATATGTTAAAAGAATTATGCAAGCAACTCCTCCTTATAGTGGCCTCTGGAGACGATCTTGATTATTAAAATATGACCAGAATCTCCCATGTGGAAAGCAACAAATCCAATATCCACGAAACGTTAGCCATTCGAGTACAATTTACAATTAAGATATTTCAGGCATATGTATGACAGAAATAAGATCAACAAAATATATGAAATGCAAATAATGAATTTTGTAGTGATTCTAGTGAAGAATGATATCACTTCAAATTTGACTTGACTAAGCCGTATCAAATTAACGAAATATTAGGCATTAGTACAACTTACAATCATGATCATTTCAGGCATATGTATGACAGAGAAATAGATATAGAATACATTGGAACAAAATAAGTGAAATGCAAAATACTCATCACCTCAAATTGAACTCCACTGAGCCTCATCCAAATTCATGGAGAGGGATCACAAAATGAACCCCTTTTCCTCAAAAGTTCATAAAAGCATAATATACAAATATACCATCCACTCCCATTCAACTCCAGTTTGTATGAAACTTACACAGTCTGTTTCAGAACTGGGATCAATTTCCACTCCAGATGCTGCCTTTTGGAATATAACTGCAACAATCTGTAAGCAAGAGCAGAACACGTAAAATAGTTAGATTGGGAATTCGGAAGAATTGGAAGCAAAACTACCCAGCGTAGGATGACATGAGTTTCAACTTCTTCATCTGTAATAATAATATCAATGTCATAATATTTTGCCATCCTTTAAACCTCTGCTCGCTGCTCTTACAGTGTCACTTCACTCGTTAAAAGAAAGATTAATGAGGACCCAATTGCTGTTTTTTGAGCTCAGAATCATATAGTTACTGTCAAACCCTCTTTTCACTGGATCTGTGAAAAACTGCAAAGGTAAAACATTGCCAACATTATAACCAGAAAAATCCAAAATTAACATGTATTCTGCAATCAAAATAAAAATTAATAAATCCAAGTTATGAATAATTAACAAATTTACAAAAAAAAAAAAAAAAAAAAAAAAAAAAAATACAACCCAATTTCACTTTCAAGTCGATTCAATTTTCTAGCATTGCAAAATTCGTAGAATGTCCAAATCCACAAAAAAGACTACGATTTGAATTCTGAAACGAGTATTTACATGGATCTAAAAGACATGGGATTCACCAAATTCTGATCAATCACATACACAAGGATTTGAAAATTTAACAAAATTACAAAATTCTTAAGTGAGGACGATTTCTCACACTGTGTATGAAGCATTTCAGCAAGCACTTTCCACGCAAGAAATATCAAAGGAAACATATACACACAAATGACAAAGTTGAAATATAAAGCACAGCAAAAATAGATCTCAGCTTCAAGCAAGAAAATCCAGCATAGTATCAACTAATTGTTGGGTTCTGATTAGCATAAAATGGAAAAAAAACATAATTATAAATTCGTAACAAAACCATGAATTTTTTATATTTGAAGTGTGAGAAAGAAATCCTTGAGTACAAAAAATAAAACAGAGAAAAAATGTTGATTGTAGAAGAAATTAGAAAAGTTTATGCAGAGAATTACCAGAGATCTTGTTCGTCTTTTGGATTTACTCAGTGTGCCTGAGAGAGAGAGAGAGAGAGAGAGAGAGAATAAAAGGGAGGGAAACTCAGAAAATATAAACATGAAACGCGGGGAGGGGCGTTTGTTTATAAATTATGACATTATTGGTGCCTTTTGTCTTAAGTTGTATTTCCTATTTGACTAAGAGTCTTTAACAGCTTTTCTATATTTTTGTATTATTTGGATAGTGTACAGTAATATTTATCTTTTGCTTATCTACTTTTTCAAATATATCTTCTAACAGATTCTCTATCATTTTTCTATGTCATTTAAATATTATTTCTTCATTCATTTTTAATTCATTTTTTAACACACCTATTCCCATACCCCATCTCTAATCCTTTCTTTGCTAATTTTTTATTATGTTTTATTATTTTGCTAATGAACAGTAGCACATCAAGTTTGGAGAATGACAGTTCATTAGCAAAAAACTTTTTGAGTTTTAAAAAAGCTATTGGAGCTCGTTTTTTTTTTTTTTTTTTTTTTCTTTCTTTCTGGTTTCATTCTCTGTATTTTGGCTTTACCTACTTTATTGGAGATGCTCTAAGTTCTATATTTTACCAAATGTTTGGGGATGTTTTTATTTTGGTTCCCTTAAAATCCACTTTTTAAAATTTTTGTCTCATTTTCAAAATGGTCTATTTCTAGGATTTTTTTCTTTCTTTTTGTACATCAAAATATTAAATATTGGGGATGTGGGAATTTGTATGGTGGATGTCTTAGTTTGATATATCTTTAAGACTAATGTGGTTGTTAAAGTGCAAACAAAATGATTTTTTTTCCCTGTTCTTCTCATTTCTCTTTTAATGACTCATGGAGATAGTTGAAGGGCTTATTTTTAGAAAAAGAATTACGGTAAGTTTTAGTACCATTTACAAATTATTCTATCTAGTTAGGTAGAAATAATATATATTTTTTATGAATGTAGAAATAATATTTAATGTATCTTTTGATGATTATATTTTTTTGGTTTTATTTTATTTGTCTTGTTTATGCAAAGTTTTGTGAAAGCTAAACCATTACTACTTTTTAAATTATAATTTATTATTTAAAGAAAATAAGTCAATAAAAATAAATTCATCTAAACTTGCTCTAAATAATGATAATAATAAAGAGAAAAGGTTCAATTTAAACGTTATGGATAAATTATTTAAAAATATTAGAAAACTATTACATTATTTAAAATGTGTATGGTAAATTATATATTTGACCACCGTAACACCATAATTCTACACTCTTTGAGTATTACTTATCTTAAACTTTGATGATTTTGGCAAAGTGGACTTGGGACAAAATTCTTTCCAAATAACTTTGCCAATGTGCCAATTTAAAATGCGACCTTAAAAATTAAATTGAACATGAAAGAATCCAGTTTAAGTGTGGTTTACAAGAAATAATTGCAACAATGATAATCCCTCCCCTTTCTTTCTCTCTTGCTACTTGTTTTTCTAAATATCTTATTCAAGATCTTCATTCTTCACATTCAAGTAGGTAGCTTCTACATGGGATTGAAGACAAATGACATATCTTATGCTTTGTTTGGATTGAGAGGGAGTAAAGGGGATTAGAGGGGAATGAGAGAGATTGATTTAATTTACATTGTTTGGGTTTTTTTAAGAGAGGAGGGGGAGGGAATTGAAGAGATTCTAAGAACGTCTAACCCCTTATTTTTAATAAAAAATTATTTACTCCGGGAGTACCATCAATGCGTACTCCCCTCTCTCACATGAATTGTGGGTCCTACCATAAATTTAATTAGTGAGACCCGCAGTTATGTGAGAGAATGAAGTACGCATTTATGGTATTCCGAGAGTACCCAATAATTACTCATTTTTAATTCCTTGATATTTGGAGGGGGAGTAAAGGAGAGTGATTGTAGAGGTAATTAACATTTTGAATTACTTATTTTACCTTTCTCCATTTTTAGCAATTACAAAATATACACACGTACATATTTCTCTCTTAGATCAGATACACGCTCTCTGCCTCACTTTCTCTCTCTCTCTCTCTCTCTCTCTTTACTTACATGCGGCTCTTCTACATTGCTCTCTCGCTCTTCTCTCTAAAGTTGCTCTCTCACTCTTCTTTCTGTTGAGCTTTGTAGAATCTAGTTGTGTTTGATCTAGATGATGACCCGACCCGAAATGATGTTGCGTGGTTTTCAATAAGTTCCTAAATATATATGTTTACACTTTACAGTCAAATGGCCTTTATATTTTATGGTACGAAACTGGTCGGAGGTTCTACCAAAAAATGTAAAAGAAAAAACTGGTCGGAAGCATTCGATAACGTGTACAGCTCATGACCTAGGATTAAGATGTTTGCCTCATTAGTCATTAGGACTTGAAGTCTCCGGGCGGCCAAGTCATTCAGCGTCAAACCGAGAACGATAACATTAATTGCTTGTTTATTGGTCTTCTTTGTGACACCAGCTTCAAATTTTGGGTCCACAAATGTCACAAACACAATGATCTTGATTCTTAATGGCGTTATCAAAAACAAAATCTTAATGGCCAGGAGACCGGCCTATTGGTCCTCTAAGGCGGCATGTGAGGTATCAATCTACCTTAAATTTGATGTTAGTCATTAGTCGTTACTTACTACGATCATTTTTCTCTTAAAGTTAAAAGACAAAGGGGATCAAAATCAAAATCAAATCCTTACCTAAACCACCAAGAAGGTACGATTTCCACTTAGCCTTAAAACTATTGGGCCAACAATCATATACATTCGTGTTAATGGCCGACAATAGATTTCAGTTAACTTAATTAATGAAGTCTCTTATCGTCAAATACGAAATATGAGATTCAAACCCGCTTATTCCCAAAATCTATTGATGTCCTAATATGATAATAAAGAGCAATCATCATGGAGCACCGTAAGTTGATGAAATACTATCAAATCTTAAAAAAAGATAGTTAATGATGGACTAGGTATTCAATAAATTGGTCTAAATTTTTTGAATAAATTGTGCTACTAATATCCACACAAAAAATGAATTAAATAAATGATTAGGTTTTTTTTTGAGAAATAAAAATTTAATTAGTCTAACTTTGTTGAATAAATTCTTCTATTTTTTTTTTCAAAAAAAAAAAATTCAAAATCATGAGGAAAATAAATAGTAAAGATCAAAGGTCTAAATTCAATAAGGTATATAAATCAATATGTCATCGCGTGTTGTGTAATTAGTAATAAGATACGTAGGAAATTAAGGGTTTCCATGTCACCTTATAAATGCTTAAATTGCCTTGAGTATTAAAAAAATTAAGGTAAATACTAGAGTTACATATTAACTATTTTATAACATTTTTTACAAACGGCTGAAAAGAGATGTTAGCGGTGGGTCCAAATGAAAACTAGTAAAAAATTGTCACATTAACAGTTTATAAAATATTGTAAAATAATTTGTTGTTATAATATTACTCAAAACTAATTTTGAGATATATGTGCATTTTATGGTTATGAGTCTCAAAAAAACTCGTCTCCTTTTCTTATATGGCAAAAGAGATAAACAAAAAATTACACCCACATTTGCAAAAAACTAAGTCAATCAAACAAAGCTCTTTCTATTCTCGTGCCCAAAGTCACCATTTATGTAAATGTTAGGCCGAAGGCCAAAGTTGTAAGGAAATAAGAAATACATATTAATTGTATAAAAAAAAAAATACATATTAATGTTTTAGTTTAGAGAAATGTCTAGTCCACAATATTTTTACAACAATTAAGTGGTAAATGGATTTAAATTAAAACTGGTATTAATAATTTGTTATTTAGGATTTTTTATAAAAGTATTGTGAAAAAGTTATAGATGTAACACTTTTCTTTAGTTGAGGTGAAGGGAATCTTTTCTTTTTTTCTCCGTTCCCACTTTGATTTTTAATATCCCCACAAAAGGTGATTAGGATCACAATCACTTTCATTCCTCCAAATCTCAATTAACATATTCTGCTCGAGCTCAAGCTTTTTTTTTTTTTTTTTTTTGAAGTCAACTTCTTAATTAAATTTGCATGTAAATAGCTCGTGTTAATAGACATGAAAATGATTAGGTATTGTTAGAGGAATAAAAATCCTATATCATATTCTAAGTATATTCTACTTTATATTTTATCAATTATGTTAATAAATGCAAATAATTTAATAAATAAAAAAGACAGACTCAATAAGTAATATGAAAAATTTAATTATGATACTATGTGTCTGTTGGTAAAGATTATTTTTGCCAGCTTATTTTACTATTCAGCGTATTTTTGTTACTATTCATGGGTCCCACTATACTATTTCAACTAACTTTTACCTTTATCTATAAAACTTTCAGCAAAAAGTTTTCAGTTTCAGCAAAATAAGCGAATCCCAAATAGACCCTATGTGTCTTAAATTTATGAGAATAAATTCAATAAGAACTTGGTGCAAACTCTGTTGTTTATGCACTCTAATGCTAACATGTCACATGCAATCCTCCCTATTCTACATTACATAAAATCAAAACCCCATTAGCTCTCACGACAGAAGCCTCCAACAGCTAGAAAAGCTGCCAAGAAGAGTAGCCACCACCAAAGACATTGTGAATCTTATGCGCAGGATATAGAAACCGTTGTTTTGGTGATTAGGGTTTTTTGATGTAGTTTTTGAGAGAGAGAAAAACTGTACTGCTGCACTTTGTATTTTTTTTCCCTGATAATAGTGAAATCCCTGTAACTCTGTGAACTTAGGCAAATTGCCGAACCACGTAAATACTGTCTTGTGCGTGTGATTATTATTATTATTTTTTTTGCATGTGTTTTCTCTATTTTATTTCTCACAGGTTTGGGAATTTCATGTTAATTCCCTACACTTTCCCACACCCAACTCCCTCTCATTGGTAAACTCTATCTTTATTTCTCTCTTGAGTTTTATTGTTTAATGTCGGGTTAATTTATGTTTATGATTTTCACAGATTCATATGCTTTCGCTGGATTTTTTCAATCTCTAGCTATTTTGCGGTTTGAGGTATGTACACTACACATATTTGGTTTATGGGTTATGTAGAAATGGTGATTTCTAACCTGATGTTTTTTTTTTTCCCTAGAATTTTAAAGTTTGGAAGAGTTGCTCACAATTTGTTTGATAAATTATTTGAGTGATTGTGTTTAGAGATAGAGTTGTTATTTTTCGAAGCTCCAATAGTAAGAGGACAAAGCCAAGTTTTAGTGTTTCCAAATAAAATGTTGTTTTTATTTCTTCAATCAGGGAATTTTGTTACCATATTGCAAACATAACTAAGTACCACTTTTGCAGGATCATGAAAATCCATGAAGATATCTGATTGTGAGTGATCAACAGGTTTATGAAAAAATAGTTTCAATTTAGACATGAATTAAGGATATAATAAAGTGACAAACAGAGTGGAAGTTTAAAAAAAATTGCAGTGTCTAACACGGGGGAAAATGATTCACGGTTCAAAGTTCATCCAATGTGGAAAAGGGAACGTAGCAAACAGGGCAGGAAATTAATATCTTGTGAAGTGTCAAACACAGTTGAAAATGATCATGTTCCAGTTCAACCAATGTGGAAAAGGCAACGTAGCAAACAGGGCAGAAAATTAATATCTTGTGAAGTGTCAAACTCGGTTGAAAATGATCATGGTCCAGTTCAACCAACGTGGAAAAGGCAAAGTAGCAAACAGGGCAGAAAATTAATATCTTGTGAAGTGTCAAACACGGTTGAAAATGATTATGGTCCAGTTCAACCAATGTGGAAAAGGCAACGTAGCAAACAGGGCAGAAAATTAATATCTTGTGAAGTGTCAAACACGGTGGAAAATTATTTGCTCCTAATTTAACCGCCCAAGCTCCAAATTCAAACGTAATTGAGCCCACATTCCACTAGTTTGCCTATACAACACCAGATATATCACCAGCTTCCTTTATTCCTCTCCAAACCAAATGACGCTCCACCAAACCAATTTGTGTGCATCGTTGTCTTATTCCATATACCTTCATCTGATGATTCTTCTCTTTCTCATTTGCCTACTCTGCTTGCAACCCACCATTACTGCCGCTGCTCCCACAAACGAGACTGATCGTTTCGTTTTGCTCAAATTCAAAGAATCTGTACCTCATGATCCCTGTAACATATTGAGCTCATGGAATGACTCTATGCACTTCTGCAATTGGCTAGGAGTCAAATGCGGTCGTCGGCACCAAAGAGTCAGCGTTTTAGACCTACAAGGCCACAAGTTACGCGGAACTCTATCACCTTACATCGGCAACCTCAGCTTTCTAAGGTCCATCATCCTCTAGAATAATAGCTTCTATGGCGAAATTCCACAAGAAATCAGTCATTTGTTCAGACTGCAAGGGCTCTATCTCAACAATAACACAGTGGAAGGGGAAATACCATCCAGCTTGTCCAACTGCTCCAATCTCAAGTTCTTATTTCTTTATGGGAATAAGCTTAAAGGGAAGATTCCAACTGAGCTAGGCTCTTTGATGAAACTCAAATTACTTCAGCTTGGCAGTAACAATTTGGTCGGAGGGATCCCACCTTCTCTAGGAAATCTTTCTTCACTCACAAAGTTCGTTGTAGAGTACAATAATTTGGTGGGAAATATTCCAGATGCCGTAGGCCAATTAAATGGCTTAGTATTTTTCACAATAACGATGAATAAATTGTCAAGTACGTTCCCTTCCACTCTTTACAATATGTCATCTCTTCAAACTTTCTCAGTTTCATACAACCAACTTAATGGCACACTTCCAGCCTACATAGGTCTAAATCTTCCAAATCACCAACATTTCGATTTTGCTGTAAATGAGTTCTCTGGGCCAATCCCTACTTCATTATGCAATGCAACTCAACTTCAAAAAATTAATTTATGAGATAATAAGTTTTTGGGATCAGTTCCAACAAATTTGGGAAATCTGCCGAATCTTTTAAAGCTTGATTTGAGTTATAATTATCTAGGAAAGAGCCTCCATTTCTTAACATCGCTGACAAACTGTAGTAGACTTCAAATATTGGCTTTAGTTGCAAACCAATTTGATGGTGTTCTGCCCAATTCTGTATCAAACATGTCCACCCAACTTACTGGATTACATCTTGGAGAAAATGAAATATCTGGAACTAATCCTGGATCATTAACGAATCTCGTTAACTTAATTGCCTTGGACTTAAATGATAATCACTTCACAGGCGTCATTCCTACTACTTTTAGTAAGTTTGAGAAGATGCAAGTATTGGGTTTATATGGGAATAGATTGTCAAGAGAAATACTAGCCTCCATAGGCAACCTTACTCACTTGTTCAAACTTTTCTTACGTGGTAACAAATTGGAAGGAACCATACCTCCAACTATAGTAAATTGCCAAAATTTGCAAATCTTGGACATTTCACAAAATAATCTTAATGGATCCATAACTCAGCATCTTATTGGTACTTTTTCGTTACCACTAATAAACTTTGATTTGTCTCACAACTCATTCATGGGAAAAATACCATTTGAAGTAGGTAATTTGAAAAGTATCTATTGCAAATCTTGGACATTTCACAAAATAATCTTAATGGATCCATAACCCAGCATCTTATTGGTACTTTTTCGTTACCACTAATAAACTTTGATTTGTCTCACAACTCATTCACAGGAAAAATACCATTTGAAGTAGGTAATTTGAAAAGTATCTACAAACTGGATATCTCTAACAATAATTTGTCTGGTGAAATTCCTATGTCTATAGAAAATTGTTTGATCTTGGAACATCTTGAATTGCAAGGGAATTCCTTTCATGGAGTCATACCATCATCTATGGCTTCTTTGAAAGGTCTTCGACATTTAGATGTTTCACAAAATCACCTTTCAGGACCCATTCCAGAGGGTTTAGAGAAGCTGCTTTACTTAGAAAATTTGAATCTTTCATTCAATAATTTTGAGGGTGAGGTACCAATTGAAGGGGTTTACAAAAACATAAGTGTCGTATCATTGATTGGAAATACTAAACTTTGTGGTGGTATACCAAAATTGTAGTTGCCAAAATGCCCTGTAAATGTTATGAAACCAAGAAAATCCACTGGATTCAAACTAGCAATTGTAATTATTTCTATTGTTCAAATTTTCCTTCTATTTTCATATTTTCTTGTTTAGATGAAAAAATAAAAAAAGAAATCACCTTCAAGGGTTTCAACAATGGACATCCTTCCAAATGTTTCATATAAAGAACTTTATCAGGCAACTAGTGGATTTTCTCCAAGTAATTTAATTGGATGTGGTAGTTTTGGCTTTGTATATAAATGACTTATTCATCCGGAAGAAAGACCAATTGCCATAAAGGTCCTTAATCTTCAACAAAAGGGCACTTCCCAGAGCTTTATGGTTGAATGTAATGTCTTAAAAAATATCCGGCACATAAATCTTGTTAAGATACTAACGTGTTGCTCTAGCATGGATTACAGTGGGAATCAATTCAAAGCTCTAGTATTTGAATTCATGACAAATGGAAGCTTAGATTTTTGGCTTCATCAAGGGCTAGACATTGAAAACCAATCAAGGAAATTGAGCCTTCTTCAAAGATTAAATGTTGCAATTGATGTGGCTTCTGCAATAGATTATCTTCACAACCATTCTATGCAACCTATCATTCATTGTGATTTAAAACCAAGCAATGTTCTTCTTGACAATGACATGGTTGCTCATGTAAGCGATTTTGGTTTAGCAAGGCTCCTCCCAATCACCAATGATTCTTCTGGAAAGCAAACTAGTACAATTGGGATAAAAGGATCAATTGGTTACATTGCTCCAGGTAACTTCTTTTGAATTCTTCTAGTTAAACCCTCAAAAACATCTTTACATGTATTGTATTATTTTATTTCAGAAAATTACCTTACTATAGAAGCGCACCTAGCCACTCAATTTACAATTTTATTTTAATTGAAGAATTTAAAAGAAACAAAATCAGATTCTCAAAACAAAAAGAAAAAAGAAAAAAAGAAAAAGAAAAAAAAGAGCAAACAAAAGCTTTAAGCATGTTTTAAGCCTTGATAAATTTGATTAGTTGAGACATAGCTTTCTCCATTGACAAAGTATCTTCGTTTTTCAGGCATTTATTTCCTCAACACAATATGTTTGTGATGATTGATGATAGCTTGTCAATTTATTATAGCAAATATGGTAGATCTGGTCCCAAAACAGTTCTGTGCTATAGTTGTGTGACATTAACTCATGTGTCCTATACTGAAGAAGTTGTCAACAGACATTATTGAAGTAATGGAAACTAATAGGAACCATGATTTTTGTTGAACATGGGGCAGCCGATCGAGGCATTCGTAACTACGGAGTCTAGTCCAACTAGTCCATACCATTAACCACATTTTCTGTTCTACACATAAATCACAAATATTTCTTGCTTGTTTTGAGTCTAATGTAGATTGTGATACTGATATGGAAGGAAGTGAATTTTTTTTAAAAATAGATTTGTCCCGCATGAAAAAGTTTACAAAATTTATGTACAATAACAGATATACTAACTGATGTTTGATAGATAGAATCTATGAACATATCATACTAAAACATGCACACGCGCACAAATTATCAATGCTTCTAACTTGGAAGTTCGAAATGATGGCTTTTGTCTTCATGTTCTTCTTTAGGTTCAACATTTTTTTTGCTAATTTGAATATACAACGAAATGAAATTGTACTTGCATTAAATTCCAAATATCATTGTATGAAACTAAAAATTTTCCCATACATGTCATAATTAAATTATAGAGTATGGCATGGGTGGTGAGGCATCAATAGAGGCGGACGTGTATAGCTATGGTATATTACTGCTGGAGATGTTCTTAGGAAAGAGACGCACTGATGACATGTTTAAAGATGGTCTCAATCTCCACAATTTTGCTAAGATGGCACTGCCTGAAAAACTTGTTCAAATTGTGGATCCAATCCTTCTACCAAGAGAAGTTGATGAAGCTCCAACAGCAATAGTGGTAGCTAGAGAATATAACAATGGCAATGAAATTCAAGTAGACGTGGAAGCTCAAGGGATTGCAAACTTGTGCCAAATGGATCCCAATGTGCATAAATGCTTAGTATCAATCCTTGAAACTGGACTTGCTTGTTCAATGGAGTTACCAAAAGAAAGAATGAAGATGAAGGAAGTTACCAGGGAACTTCATTTGATCAAAAATGCTTTTCTTGGTTCTACAATCCGCTGATGTGAATTTAGAAGAATCCAAGTTTAAGGTACTTCTTGATATTTCAAATTTTAATTTGCCTATATGTGGTTTCCTAGGTTTAGCCATGAATTGGCTTAGTTTGTGGATTGAATATGTGATATCTGGTCTTGTTATAGTTAGATATAGCAGCCTTCCAACTAATCTTCTATAAACACCAGGATCAGGCAATAAATCTCCTTGATACTTGCTTAACTTCAAGTTTTGTTCCATTGGCACTTTATTGGGCTTACAACCTGTCATACCAGCATCTTTAAGAACCCTTAGTGAATACTTTCTTTGGCACAATGAAATCCCCTTTTATGATCTAGCGAACTCAAGACCAAGAAAATATTTCAAATTACCAAGATCTTTCAACTTAAATTCATGATTCAAAGAGCTTTTGAGATCTTCAACTGCCTGAATATCATTACTTGCAATAAGGATGTCATTAACATAAACTAGCAATGCTATGAAAGTCTGATTAAACTTCTTAGTGAACAAAGAGTAATAAGATTTTGATTGCTTGAAACCATACTTCAAAATGGTTGTGGAAAACTTGAAGTACCACTGCCTTGATGCCTGTTTGAGACCATACAAAGACTTGTTGAGCTTGCAAACTAAGTTCTCCCCCTTGCTGTGAAAGCCTTGAGGCAACTGCATATATACCTCTTCATGAAGGTCACCATTAAGAAAAACATTGTTCACATCAAGCTGAACCAAATGCCAACCTCTCACAGCAGAAATTGCTAGCAAAGTTTTGACAATAGTGAGTTTAGCAACAGGAGAAAAGGTATCAGTGAAGTCCAAACTAGCTTGTTGAGTGAAACCCTTGGCAACAAGCCTAGCTTTGTATCTGTCCAAGGAGCCATCAGCATTATATTTAACCCTATAAACCCATTTACATCCAATAGCCCTTTTATGAGTAGGTAATGGAGTAATGGTCCAGGTCTGATTTGCTTCCAAAGCAGCAATTTCAGATGCCATAGTATCCTGCCAGTTAGGATCCTTGACTGCCTCATGGTATGATGTAGGCTTAGGAATGGCAAAAATGAGAGAACAAAAATGGGCATAATTGGAGGACAATTTAGAGGAATTAAGATAATAGGATAAGGGAAAGTGTGTACCTGACTTGTTGGCAGAAAGAGAAGAAGTGAGGTTATCATTGACAATTGTGCTGCATTTAAAATCATTCAAGTATACTGGTTTAGAAACCCTGGAAGACTTCCTCAAAGGAACATATGGTACAATGGTGGAAGGAATGACAGGTGGGATAAATGGAGATGGATTAGGGGCTGTTGAATCTGTAGAATTCTCAACAGGTAAATCTGCAGAAGCTGGAACAGAATGGGAATAATCATCTAAAGGAAGATTAGTACTAGAAGTAATATCAGGAGTGGAAAGACTATCAAGATTATGAACCTGTGGAAGGGAAGCAGAAGGATTAGAAGTAGGAAAATCAAATAAGGAAGCAGGTGGTTGAGCCACTGAAGGAAAAAGGTGAGGTAAAGGTATGCTAGTGTGAGGAGAGAAAGAATGAGAAGGTGAAATAAAAGGAAACACAGTTTCAAGAAAATGAACATCCCTAGATACAAAAAGCCTTTTGGTGGTTAAATCAAGTAACTTGTAACATTTAACACCAAAGGGGTAACCAAGAAAAACACAAGAAGAGGATCTAGGGTCAAATTTAGACTTGTTATGGGACAAAGTAGAGGCAAAACAAAGGCAATCAAAGACTTTCAAATGAGCATAGGAAGGAGGTTTGCCATAGAGTTTTTCAAAAGGAGTTTTATGGTTCAAGATTTTAGAAGGCAACCTATTGATAATGTGAATAGCAGTTAACACACATTCACCCCAATAAGAAATAGGAACATTAGATTGAAACTTCAATGCCCTTGCAATGCTTAAAATGTGCTGGTGTTTCCTCTCCACAACTGAGTTTTGTTGTGGAGTGGCAACACATGAATGTTGGTGAATAATGCCATGGTTTGCATAAAAATCCTTTAAGAAAAATTCAAGAGCATTGTCAGTTCTAATGATTTAATATTGGCATGAAATTGTGTATTAATCATGTTATAGAATGAAATCAGCAAAGATCTAGTATCAGATTTTGATTTCATAAGATAAACCCAAGTGGATCTTGTGGCATCATCCACAATGGTAAGAAAGTATCTGAAACCATCATGAGTGAACTTGGCAAATGGTCCCCAAACATCACAATGGATCAAATCAAAAGCATTATTTGAAACATGATTAAAAGAAGGAAATGGAAGTCTTTTCTGTTTTGCAATTGGACAAAGAAAAGGCTACTTTAGGCTGAGTCTGATAGCAAAAAATAAGTAAAAGGCTATGGCCCCCTAGAAAATAATGACCGGCCCCCCTAATTCTTTCTAGGATCTCTACTTAGTCCAATAGATAACCCAAAGTCCTCAAATAAAATACTAGTTAGCTCTCCCAATTGTCCAAATGATTTGTTGTCAATCCAAATATCCAATAGACAATAATCCACACTCTCAAAATATCATCTTTTATGACTCATTTTCAAACAAAAATTTACTTTTTTTTTCATCATTCTCAATCTCAAGAAGCCACCTACGGGATTCTCAAAGAAAATAGAAGTAATCACTACTACTTTTTCTCCTACTGATACAAGCCCACATTGCCTCATGTTTCTTTCCTCTCATTGTTGATTGCTCTAAACACATTAACTCTCTTCTCAACAAGGGTAGAAATCAAATAAACTCCTTTCATCTAAAAAAAACTATCCATATTTGCTTTCAGTTCTAGCTTCTTCTTATGTCTCAATATTTCAGGTTTGTTTGTTTCTTCAACATCATATGGGCATTTAGATTTATGCTTTTTATATATATGATAATGGTCATTTAGTTTTATGAATATGCTTTGTTTATTAAGTTGTTCAATTTGTTGTATTGCTATATGATAATATATTATATCTCTTTCCATATCATCATTTTTTTTTTTAATTTGAAATTAGAAGTTGAATAATTCATTAAAAAAAAGAAAATTTTCAATATTATGGATAATGATTGGTTGATGGTGCTTAAAATAATAGTATGCAAATTTTTGTATATGTGTATGGTAAAATAGACTGCCTTTTGTACTTCCATTAATATTTAAGAATATGACAATATATCAAAGTTGATAATTTTGTATTTATAAATTTATGAATTATGATTTTTCTATCAATATTGCAATTTGGTCCCCTCAAGTACGAATTCCTGGCTACGCCCCTGTTTAAAAGATTCTCACAAATTAACCCGTGCGATGCACGAGAAATGTATTGAGTATTATATATGATTTAATCTTGGTTTATTTTACTATAATTGCAGATATTGAATTTGTAAATAACACTATATAGCTAAAACATATATTAAACAATTATATGTTATAAAACGAAGAAAAAAAATGTCTTGTATAGTTATTATTATTATTTACAATGCATAAAAAATGCTACAGAATATAATATTTATATATATATATAATTTATTACAAACTAACAGAATTTGTTAACACACTTGAAATTAATAAGTGCAGCTCTTGAATCTTGATAAATAAAATCTACAAATTAGGAATTTAACACATTAAAAAAGTTTATATCCCTAAATTTATTGTTTAATGAGTGTCTATTGTAGTAACCTATTGCAATACTTGTCGATAAAACCACAAACCCCTTAATCCCACACATTTGATTTGAGAAATTTGTTAAAATCCATAATTCATAACCCATAACTCGTAGATTTTCAATATAAATAAATAAATAAAAACAAATAATAAAAAAAGCATAAAAAATATCAAATTCTATACCCATTTAACAAAATTGGCTTCCTATTGAATATTTTGTAATTATTTAACAAATAGACAATCTCTTCTATAATATCCAACAACAAAACCTTAAAATAAGCCAACTTAAAATCTGGAATGATAAATCCTATTAGTGGATAGCAATAAAACTAAATGACTAAATAAAAAACATTTTCACCAAAAAGAGAAAGAGAAAGCAAAATAAAAAACATTTTATATAGACGATTCAAAGAAAGCTTTTAAGAACCTGAGACCAAGAACTTAATCTCTACAGAATAACATAGCTTTCACCTAATATTACAGGTAACATAGTTGGGTTTACGGTTTACATATTGATTATCTGTAAGACATGGAGCATGTATTGACGTGTGTGCTTCTTAGACATTGAGCATGCTCTGTCATGTATTCTATAATTGATTAGTAATGTGAGTCAAACTTGAATTCAAGCTATGAGACCTCTAAAAATGGACATGGTACAAATTCCAAATTATGGAATAGGAACAAAACAATCAGGTATTTTGTCAACCAATTTTAATGCATGCAACATAGAGTCTCGTTAATTAAGTCCACACCAAAATAACCGAGATATTTTTTTTAGGGGGGTGATTGACAGAGAGAGATAACAAATCAAAATTTCAAAAAAAACAAAATAGTCAGGCACTAAATTAAAAGGTGAAATCAAGGTGACCTAATTTTGCTCTATTTGGGTTAGACAGAGGTCAAGAAAAACAGTTGCAAAAAAGAGATTGAACGTTGATTAGAATTAGAGAGGAATACAATGAGAAGGGTGAAGAAGAAGGGAAAAAGAGAGAGAGAAAGAGAAAAAGCAAGCATGCCTCAAAAAACAGTACCAAAACCACCACACGGTAAACAAAGAAGACCAATGGTGGAAGCCGTAGGAAGCAATTGTTGAAGCAATTTGAAAGTTGGTGACCTCCTCTATATAAAAGCGTAACATGGATGACACACCTGGCACAATCTGTTTCAATGTGGTGGGTTTAAATTCAAGGATGCTGGAAGTGGATATAATAAAGTGACCAACAGAGTGGAAATTTGAAAAAAAATTTGCAATGTCAAACACAGTGGAAAATGATCATGATTAAAAGTTCATCCAATGTGGAAAAGGCAACATAGCATACAGGGCAGGTAAATTTAATATCTTGTGAAGTGTCAAACACGGTTGAAAATTATTTGCTCCTAATTATATAATACTAGTTGCAGACCCACGCAATGCGTGGAAATATAAAACTATTTTGTAATGTGATATAATGTATGATTTATTCTCCAAAACGTACTAGAGATATTATTTCTAAAATTATTTTTCATCTCTCCATCTCTACAAATATATCATTCTATTATTTTGAGTTTTTTTTTTTTTTTTGAAAAACTTAGGTGCATTTGATTGATATTATTCCATTATGTTTTTCATGATAAAAAATAGAAATACTATTCTTTTTTCAAGTAATCTATATTATTCAAATTTTTGTATAGTGTGTTATGGTTTATTTTTTCTACGACAAAAAATTTTAAGTTTCAAAATTAATTATTTGAATTTCTCATTCTCAATAAGAAAATTATCATGATGACCAAACCTGATCAAATTTACGATTGATATTACTCAAATAATTTATAGACACATTCAAATACATAATCATGTAGATTGTATTTTGATATAAACTCAAATTTTCACTTCTAAAAAATCTAAAAATTAACTCAAACCAAAACTTTAAGAGGGATAGAGAGTACATGTGATAAATAACTCAAAAAACACATCACCAAAGTGTATCATCCAAAAGTAAGGACAAAAAAAACAAAAAAAAATTCATCAATCTAAAGTAGAGTTGCAAGAAATAATTAATGTGAGAGAGAGAGAGAGAGAGAGAGAGAGAGAGAGAGAGAGAGAATAATCACCTATTTTTTGGAAGAGAATGTGAGACAAATAACAAAATTATATAAAAGAAAATGAGTAGAAGAACATTCAAAAGAAAATGTATAGTTGTAAACATCAAATTATCCAAGTCATGTTATGTAATAGAATAACATTAAATCATTTTGTAATTTCATAAGATAACATATAACAAACAAAGAAAATATAAAAATATGAAAAATTAGAATATAACCAAATAATATCAACCTAAAGTAGAGTTAAACATACAAATTCATCAATCTAAATTAAAAATCCACCAAAGGAAAGAATATATATATATATATATATAGAGAGAGAGAGAGAGAGAGAGAGAGAGAGAGAGTATTCATCTTTTTGTGTGAGCAAAATATGGATTGAATGGAAGAGAAAATAACAAATTTTTATAGTAAAAAAAAATGGGGAGAAGAAGAGTCAAAATAAAAGGAAGATGAAGGGATGAAAAAATTGTATGGTTAAGGTATAGAGTAGTGGGGAGATAAAAAGGTAAAAGTAAGTAAATGTTGGAGAAGGTGTAATTGTAAAGTAAGAAATTAATAAGGAGAAAAATAATTAAAAAGGTGAGAGAAAATATTGAAAATAGGTTGATGATGTGGCGCTGATGTGACTTAACAGGAGCGCGGCAACATTAAATGCTACGCTTCAACTTTTAGATATATATAGAATATAGATAAGTATATAACCACCCCACCATCCAAATTGTCAAGTTGATATAATTATGCAATGAAAATGGTAACAAAACCACCCCACCATCCAGATTTTCACGTTGAGATGATTAGGAAATGAAGATGGATACAAAACCACCCCACCATCCAACTTGTCAATTTTATATGATCGGGGATATATTGGTCATTTCAATTTGTTGATTTATATATATAGCCAACATATCACTAGTTAGCCAATACAACACCAAATATATCACCAGCTTCCTTAATCCTTCTCCAAACCAAATGGCACTTCACCAAACCAATTTGTGTGCATCCTCGTCTTATTCCATATACCTTCATCTCATGATTCTTCCCTTTCTCATTTCCCTACTCTGCTTGCAACCCACCATTACTGCCGCTGCTCCAACAAACGAGACTGATCGTTTCGCTTTGCTCAAATTCAAAGAATCTGTGCCTCAGGATCCCTATAACATATTGAGCTCATGGAATGACTCTATGCACTTCTGCAACTGGCTAGGAGTCAAATGCGGCCATCGGCACCAAAGAGTCACAGTCTTAGACCTACAAGGCCACAAGTTACGTGGAACTCTATCACCTTACATCGGCAACCTCAGCTTTCTTAGGTCCATCATCCTCCAGAATAATAGCTTCTATGGCGAAATTCCACAAGAAATCGGTCATCTGTTCAGACTGCAAGGGCTCTATCTCAACAATAATACAGTGGAAGGGGAAATACCATCCAGCTTGTCCAACTGCTCTAATCTCAAGTTCTTAAATCTTGGTGTGAATAAGCTTAAAGGGAAGATTCCAACTGAGGTAGGCTCTCTAATGAAACTCAAATTACTTCAGCTTGGCGCTAACAATTTGGTAGGAGGGATCCCACCTTTTCTAGGAAATCTTTCTTCACTCACAGATTTTTGTGTAGCATACAATAATTTGGTGGGAAATATTCCAGATGCCATATGCCAATTAAATGGCTTAGTATTTTTCACAATTTCGGTTAATAACTTGTCAGGTACAATCCCTTCCTCTCTTTACAATGTGTCATCTCTCCAAACCTTTTCAGTTGGAGGAAACCAACTTAATGGCACACTTCCAGCCAACATAGGCCTAAATCTTCCAAATCTCCAAAATTTCCTTTTTGGTGTAAATGAGTTTTCTGGGCCAATCCCTACTTCATTAGGCAATGCAACTCAGCTTCAAAAAATTGATTTAGGTATGAATAAGTTTTTGGGATCAATTCCAACAAATTTGGGAAATCTGCCGAATCTTTTAGTGCTTGCTTTGAGGCGAAATTATCTAGGAAAGAGCCTCCATATCTTCACATCGTTGACAAACTGTAGTAGACTTTATATATTGGATTTAAGTTCAAACCAATTTGATGGTGTTCTGCCCAATCCTGTATCAAACTTCTCCTCCCAACTCAATGGATTATATCTTGGAATTAATGAAATATCTGGAACTATTCCTGGATCATTAACGAATCTCTTTAACTTAATTCTCTTGGGCTTAAATGATAATCACTTCACAGGCGTCATTCTTACTACTTTTGGGAAGTTTGAGAAGATGCAATTTTTGGGTTTAACTGGAAATAGATTGTCAGGAGAAATACCAGCTTCCTTAGGCAACCTTACCCAGTTGTTTAAAATTGACTTACATGATAACGGATTTGAAGGAACCATACCTCCAAGTTTAGTAAACTGCCAAAATTTGCAAATCTTGTACATTTCACAAAATAACCTTAATGGATCCATACCCCAGCAGCTTATTGGTACTTCTTCACCATTACTAGACATCAATTTATCTCACAACTCATTCATAGGAAAACTACCATTTGAAGTAGGTAATTTGAAAAGTATCAACAAACTGGATATCTCTAACAATAATTTGTCTGGTGAAATTCCTATATCTATAGGAAATTGTTTGGTCTTGGAACATCTTGAACTGCAAGTGAATTCATTTCATGGAGCCATACCATCATCTATTGCTTCTTTGAAAGGTCTTCGACATTTAGATGTTTCACAAAATAACCTTTTAGGACCCATTCCAGAGGGTTTAGAGAAGCTGCTTTTCTTAAAAAATTTGAATCTTTCATTCAATAATTTTGAGGGTGAGGTACCAATGGAAGAGGTTTTCAAAAACATAAGTGCCGTATCATTGATTGGAAATACTAAACTTTGTGGTGGTATACCAAATTTTCAGTTGCCAAAATGCCCTGTAAATGTTATGAAACCAAGAAAATCCATTGGATTCAAACTAGCAATTGTAATTATTTCTATTGTTCAAATTTTCCTTATATTTTCATCTATTCTTCTTGTTTGGATGAAAAAATAAAAAAAGAAATCACCTTCAACGGTTCCAACAATGGACCTCCTTCCAAATGTTTCATATAAAGAACTCTATCAGGCAACTAGTGGATTTTCTCCAAGTAATTTAATTGGATCTGGCAGTTTTGGCTCTGTATATAAAGGACTTATTCATCCAGAAGAAAGGCCAATTGCTGTAAAGGTCCTTAATCTTCAACAAAAGGGTGCTTCCAAGAGCTTTATGGTTGAATGTAATGTCTTAAGAAATATCCGGCACAGAAATCTTGTTAAGATACTAACATGTTGCTCTAGCATGGATTATAGTTGCACCATTCGTAAGTACGTCTTCCTTGCCTTCTTAGATGACCTTGCCATTGTGTTCTCCCCTATGATTACCCTTATCTCTCCGAACGGGGCTTTAGGTTTTTCTTTGGCTCCCCGGTTGGGTTCAAGGTCCCTTGGCGAGTTTTCTCCACCCCTGACAAACAGTTGTAATTTCCCTTGCTTGATGAAGGCTTCGATCTGCTACTTGAGGTCATAGCATTCAGAAGTATCATGCTCATGGTCCCGGTGGAAACGGCAGTACTTGTTCTTGGGCCTCTTATTCAAATCGCCCTTCAGTTTGTCTGGCTACGTCAACATCGCATTGTCCCTTATCTACGTGAGGACTTGGTACAACGAGGTATTTAAAGGAGTGAAATTCATCGTCCTTCCTGACGGAGGTTTTGATCTCCTATCATCCCTTCGGTCGCTCGTTTGGGTTGACTTCCTTCCTTTGTCTGGACGAAGGTCATCCTACCTTTCCCTCTTCTTTGGCCTGCCCCCGCGGGCGATCATCGCATCTTCGGCATTCATGTATTTCGTGGCCTTGTACAGCATTTCAGCCATCGTCTTCGAGTCGTTCTTGTAGATAGAGAAGAAGAACTCCCCGGATTGCAGCCTATTGGTGAATGTAGTGACAAGAACTTTGTCATTGGCTTCGTCAATCAAGAGGGCCTCCCTGTTGAAATGGGTCACATACGACCTTAGGCTCTTGTCTTCCCGCTGCTTAATATTCAGTAGACTTGCTGTGGATCTTTTATACCCCTGCCCCCTAATAAATTGAGTGACGAAGTGTTCACTCAACTCCTTGAAGGTGGATACCGTGTTGGGGGTTAACTTGCTGAACCATACTCGCGCTGGCCCCTTTAGCGTAGTGGGGAATGCCCTGCATATAATTTCATCTAGAACCACCTGTAGGTGCATGAGGGTTTTGAACGAATCTAGGTGGTTGAGGGGATCCTTCGACCTGTCGTATGTTTCCATTTGTGGCATTCTGAACTCGGCTGGAAGGGGGAAGGATGTGACCGTTGCAGTGAAAAGGGAATCGGTACAGTGGACTAGTTCGTCCAAGCTAGTGGAAACCCGACTCTTTAGGGCACTCATCATCATATCCATATTCTCCTTCATCATCTGCATCTCTTACGCCATGCACAATGCGCCGACCTCCAGCTTAGAGGGATGACTGGTATCTTGTTGGTCCCGTCTACTGATAGCATTGCTCTCCTCTTGGTCGTCCCTTTCTTAGTGATCATTCGTCAGGGGACGATTGTCGTCGCATTCGTCCCTACCCTGTCCGTCATTTTGATCGTTTGGCTCTTAATCATTCCGCTGCTCCAACTGTGGTTCTAACTCATGGTTCCGCTGAGTGAGCCATTCAACCACTACAATGAGGGTTTGCACCTACCTTTCCAATGCGTTGGGCGAGTTCCTAGTCTCTTGGTTGGTAGTGGCCATCGACCGTGTCAAGACCATACAACTCTTAGTCTTTGAAATGGCGATATAGCTTATCACTCGTTCCCACAGACGGCGCCAACTGATGATGTCCTGAAATCGTCAGTGAGTTGTAGGCTTTGAATCACGCCAAAGGGTACTTGTGGAACAAGAACAAAAGGACCAAACAAAAGGCATCGGTGTGGTACTAGCCAAAAACCCTCCGAATGTCAAGTTAATGAAAGAGAAATCTCTAAGAACTCTATAGTGAAAGAGCTAGGGATTTTCTGCGTACTTAAGAAAAGAGGAGGTCTGGTGCTTATATAGTGGTGAGTAGTGAATCGAGATCCCTTCAGAGTGGATTTTTCCTTGTTGGAAGGGTCTGGTATTTAGGGTTTCCAAGATTTTAAGGTGTTTTTCCATATGAGGGAGATATGGGTGAGTAATGGGGTTTTTGTGTATGTTACGCAAGATGTTTCCATGAATAGGTATTCGTGAGGACTAAGCTAGGCCACACTGGACCCGTCGGCCTTTTCACCCCATCGGCCCATAGCCTTCCTTCGCCTGAGGATCTCTCGTCGGCTTAGAAAGGCATCTATCGGGTTTTGTTGTGGCATCGTTGCTTTCATTGTCGTCGTTCTAGGTCCTTCGTCAGTTTTTGTGGAGCTGACAGACCCATAGGCGCCGTTAGCTTTCTTGCTTGCTTTGTCTAAGAGTATTACTTTTTGTCAAAAATACCGCTATCACCATGAGTACATGTACAGTCTAGTACATACTCATACAAAATCAGAAATAGCTTATGCACTCAATTTTGTAACACATACTTTCTATATTTCTCCACAATATCAATCATGTTCCAAATCAAGAGAGAGATATTATAATTCATGTAATTCTCAAGAAAAATAAAACAAGACCTAAAATAAAATATTTTTGTCTTTTTAAAATTTTTCAATGTTTTTGGATTTTTTAAAAACAAAACAACCTAAAATAGAAATAAAAACATCCTTACTATAGAAGCGCACCTAGCCACTCAATTTACAATTTTATTTTAATTGAAGAATTTAAAAGAAACAAAATCAGATTCTCAAAACAAAAACAAAAAACAAAGAAAAAAAAATAGCAAACAAAAGCTTTAAGCATGTTTTAAGCCTTGATAAATTTGATTAGTTGAGATGTTGCTTTCTCCATTGACTATCTTCGTTTTTCAGGCATTTATTTCCCCAACACTATATGTTTGTGATGACTGATGATAGCTTATCAATTTATTGTAGCAAATATGGTAGATCTGGTCTCAAAACAGTTCTGTGCTATAGTTTGTGACATTAACTCATAACTCTTGTCCTATACTGAAGAGGTTGTGCTATAGTTTTTGGTTGAACATGGGGCAGCCAAGGCATTCGTAACTACGGAGTCCAGTCCAACTAGTCCATACCATTAACCACATTTTCCATGCTACACATAAATCACAAATATTGCCTGCTTGTTATGAGTCTAATGTAGATTGTGATACTGATATGGAAGGAAGAGAATTAAAATAAAAAAAAAAGATTTGTCCCGCATGAAAAAGTTTACAAAATTTATGTAAAATAACAGAAATACCAATAGATGTTTGATAGATAGAATCTATGAACATATCACACTAGAACATGCACATGCGCACAAATTATCAATGCTTCTAACTTGGAAGTTCGAAATGATGGCTTTTGTCTTCATGTACTTCTTTAGGTTCAACATTTGTTTTGCTATTTTGAATATACAACAAAATGAAGTTGTGCTTGCATTCAATTCCAAATATCATTGTATGAAACTGAAAATTTTCCCATACATGTCATAATTAAATTATAGAGTATGGCATGGGTGGTGAGGCATCAATAGAGGCGGATGTGTATAGCTATGGAATATTACTACTGGAGATGTTCTTAGGAAAGAGACTCACTGATGACATGTTTAAAGATGGTCTAAATCTCCACAATTTTGCTAAGATGGCACTGCCTGAAAAGCTTGTTCAAATTGTGGATCCAATCCTCCTACCAAGAGAAGTTGATGAAGCTCCAATGGCAATAGTGGTAGCTAAAGAATATATTAATGGAAATGAAATTCAATTAGACGGGGAAGCTCAAGGTATTCCAAACTTTTGCCAAATGGATCCCAATGTGCATAAATGCTTAGTATCAATCCTTGAAACTGGACTTGCTTGTTCAATGGAGTCACCAAAAGATAGAATGAAGATGAAGGAAGTTACCAGGGAACTTCATTTTATCAAAAATGCTTTTCTTGGTACTGCTATCCACAAATGTGAATTTAGAAGAATCCAAGTTTAAGGTACTTCTCGATATTTCAAATTTTAATTTGCCTATATAATAAAATAATCAATGACAATCTTCTCCTAAAATGATCAGACTGTCCAAAATGGAATCAAGGACATCATTCTTTTTATATAAAAAAAAAAAAAAAAAATTGAGGGTGTCTATTACTATTTTGATAAATGATCTTAATTGTGTAAATAGTTATATTTTTCGATTCTCATCAACAATCAAATGTTAGACTAAATTTTTTCACACTTTTAAATCCAAAACCTTACGAAAGGTTCTTTCATATTCAGTTTTTTGAAATGGTCTCATGCAAATGCAATAGTTGTTCTTGTTTCTACTTTCTTGGTTTTTCCTTTTAGTCTAGGAAATAACGAATATAACTAACCTTGTACTTTGACTGCAGAGCATGAAACTATCAGAAGAGATCACTGATACTTCTTTCATGTCCCTGTTGAGCATATAATAGAGGTGTGCTAGTTCAATCTCCTTTGCCAAAATGTTTAAGGAATAAGTTTCTTATATTTTCTTCTTTGGGATATGGTAGTCGTACTTGTGTATATATCGCCACTTTTTTACAGTACAATCATATTGAACACTTCTACTACAGGTTCTAGTATAGTGTGTATGTATTTTGTTTTCTTTTGAAAATCAATTCTATTACAAAAACTCTTTTGTATTGGGAATATCAACTATGATGCTTTTATTTGAATGTTTATTAAAGATATGTCATGTATCCAAAATTCTCGAAATATAGAGTTTTTTAATAATTTTTTATTTTATACTTTAACTTTAAAATCTCTAAATAGGATCTAAATATTTTTTTATTTCATAATTCGATAATAGAGAGATATGTGTTATTTTTTATGATTTTTTTATTTTTATAATTGTTAGATGTATATGGAAAGTTTGTTTATTTGGAAATATATTAAGTTTTGAAATTATTGCACTTACTAAGAAATAGCTAATACAACATTTTAAAGAGGAATAGTTATTCCTCATTTTGAAGAATAGTTATTCATAAAGAATGACTATTCCTTGTAATAAAAACATAACCAAACTAAAGAATAATTAAACCATAGGAATAACTATTACATTACAGCGCCTATTACAATCTACCAAACATGCCCAAGTAATATACTCAGTTGCTGCATGCATGGATTGTAACAAGACTAGTTTAGCTTGAAAATTGTTAGGTAAAAATGAAAATATATTTTATTGTTTCAAATAAATTAGTTTTAATTTGGATTAGTGAGATTCGTTTGAATTAGGATAAGTTTTATTGATAAATTATAGGAATTTTATACGTATTTGTATTTATTTTGAAAAAATTAGGTCCATATCATGGACACGTACTTATACTATCTCAATGGAAAATCCTTTCAATTAGGCCACTAATTAATGTGGGGGGTTATGTGTGGTAATGACTTCAAGCAAATTGAGTCCATATATATATATATATATATATATATATATATTTCTTGCCGGCGCCAAGAAGCGGAAGGATAAAGGAAAATAAGGAATTGCGGAACCATCCCCGATACTAGTAATTTTTAGTTTGCCAATCTGCATAGTAAAGTAACTCTTTTTAAACCACATTATTTTTTATTCTTATTTATTAGTATTTTTTTTTTTAGAAGAGGAGAAGATATATCATATACCATAACATTAATTGAGTATTTATTAAACCTTAACTTGTGTCATTTTATGGGATAAAAGTGAAGAGCCAACATCACTGCTAAAACAAAATTTAATCATAATTTTATTTTATATTTAAAATATGATGATGCAGTGAAATTCAACCCATTTATTCTAGTACATTGAAATAACCAAAAACTGCAAACTTAATAGCATCATGCTTGAGAGCTTTGATTAAATTGAGGGATCACGGCAACATTGAGAAGAAGACATTGGTAAAAACACTCTTCGAATGCATAGAGGCCTTGAGCAATTTTACACCCTAACAATAAACAAGATAAGAGAACTAAATAGTTAATTAACGTAATAAAAAAAAAGAGCACTTTCACAATATTTCATAACAATATTCAGCATTAGGACTCGTATAGTTACTATTAATTAAGGAAAAAGTTAATAGATACTCTTAAGTATATTGATTTAAAAAATAATTTAAAAACTTTTTATAAGGAACCAAAAAAAGCAATTGATTTTGACACTTTTTATTTTTTTATTTTCCATAAAAGTGGTATATATTAAAAGTTCCCTAAAATGATTTATTAGCAAATAACTTAAGGGTGCCGGACTCATTAATTAATACCTCAGTTTAATGAGCTTATTTTGCAACAATGTTGCCCATAACGAAACTAGAACAGAAAGTAAAAAAAGAAACAAATATAAGTCATGCGCATGAAGAAAGCAAAGAATGACTGACATACCACATTGCCCAAATCGACCGCTTTCCTTTTCTCCTCAATAGCCCCAACTTCGTTGACACCAATCTGATTAAGCAGAGTCATCATCGAAAATTTGGACAGCGGTTTCACCTTCAGATCATCCGTCACTATGTACGTAGCCCCTTCCACTCCAACATTTGATGGGAGTACAAGACTCAAGTCGAAGAACATAGCATTTTTACACAAAGGACAGGGATCGCCACAGACATCGGACATGTAATCATGACTTTTACACTTATAGAATTTCTTGTATTTTGATGATTGAATGTTTGGCAATTGGAGAGGAAATCCAGTACTACTAGAGAAGTACACTTTTGGCCTCAGGAAAGACTCCTGCACTTTTGGTTTAAGGTCAGTAATATTTAAACCTGTTAATGCTGTTGTAAATGTTTCCCAAGCTGCCAACCATTTCTTGTTTGAGAAGCGGAATGAAAGTTCCTACTGGAAGAATGAGAATGTTGAAGAGGAAGTCGATGAATTCCTTGCCTAGCTACTTCAGCGAAGAGCACTCGGTTACTCTTTTTGTCTATAAATAGCTTCAAGCTAACCTTAGTGTCAGCCATGTTTGGTATGTGAATGATTATAGGACTTGGAATTGATTCTCTATGTCAAGTAGCTTCTTTGCCTTGGCTGTTAGCTTTATATATGGAATTCACTCTGGGATTCTTTAGATCATTGGTACTCGTGATTCATGTACTATGTACATTTAGGAATTGGAACCGGTAAATTAATCATTTGATGCATGCATGGGAAGATGGGAGATGGGACTCTTGACTTTCTCAATTGAAAAATCCTTTCAATTTTTGCTAAAATTTGATGAGAGAGTTATGAGTAGCAATAACTTCAAGCAATTGAGAAGCCAATTGGAGTAAAAACACAATCATTTTGGTTCTATTCAGTCCATTCTATCCATTTTGGTCCTAGCCGGTCCATTCAGTCTTATTCTGTCCACAACAGTCCTATTCGGTCCACTTTGGTTATATTTGGTCCAATTTAGACCATATTGGTCATATTCGGTCCATTTTGTCCACTTTGGTCATATTCGGTCTAATTTGGTCTTATTCGATTTCATTTAGTTCTATTCGGTCGAATTTGGTCCTATTCAGTTCCATTTGGTTCTATTTGGTCTGCTTTGGTCCCATTCGATACATTCTGTCTACTTCAGTCCTATTCAATTCATTCTGTTCACTTTGGTTCTATTCAGTCCACATTGGTTCCATTCGGTCCATTCTGTCCACTTTAGTCTAATTTGGTCCACTTAGGTCTTATTCGGCCCATTCGGTCCAATTTGGTCCTCTTGAGTTTGTTTGCTCTTATTCGGTCCAATTTGGTTTTATTCCGTCCAATTTGGTTCAGTTCGGTCCATTTGGTTCAGTTTGGTCCACTTGGTCTTATTCTGTCTACTTTGGTTTTACTAGGTTCAACTCGGTCCACTTTGGTCCATTTTTGTGCGCTTACATAATGGAAAAAGTTAGATTTAGATTGAAAGCACCTATTCCAAATATAAACTTATTAAAAAATATATATAGATCTGAATCTCATATTTAAAATCTTAAGCATAATATTTATTATTACTACGCTCATGTTGAACCACATTAACGTAGCATCTCGGTCTACTTCAGTTTAACTAAATTTAAATGAAAGTTTTTCTAAACATGTAGAATATAAATACACAAATGTACTTGATGGCAGTTTACTCATTTTATTTAATGTAATTTCTTTAAAATGAATTACATGAGGTTGATTATACCTTCAAACTATATATATAGATATATATATATATATATAATAAGAAAAATACGTGCAAAGACTTCTCAATAAAAAAGAAATCTACAACTAAAAGATTTCTCAAACGGAAAAAATTGCTTTATACACTCATACACACATACATATATAAAAGTTGAAGATAAGTGACCCTTTTTTTATTTAAATCAAAATGATATTCTTTTGGTGTTATTCTTTTTAATATGCATATATATGAAACCAATTTAAGTTTTTTTTTTTTTTTTTTTCCTTCCTAAATCACACACTTGCTACTTGCATGTCTACCTAAAAAGAAAATTAATTATATCATGCTTAGGAATAAGGATTCGTGTAGCTACAAATATTATCCTCAGCTTGCTTATTCTGTAAAATTCACCATAACGAAAGAACAGAAAGTCAAAGAGCGAAAAAAAAACAAAGAAGTCATGCACGGAAAGAAAGAATGTCTGACCCACCTCATCTTTGCCCAAATGGACCACTTTCTCCTCAAGAGCCCCTATTTCCATGACCTGAAACTGCTTAAGCAGGCTGCTAATAGAAAATGTGGACAATGGTTTCACCGCAAGATCATCCATCACTAACCACCCCTTTCACGTACCCTTCCTCATTAGAGGAGGACGATTTGTTTCCAATTGATCGGTCTACAAAATTAACAGGCCTATCCATATATTTCCCACACGAAGGACACAATGAACTGCGGTTATTAATATCAGAGACAAATGCTTGACCATCAACACACCTATAGAATATCCTAGATGTTGATGATTGAACGCTTGGCAATTGAAGAAGGCCTCCAGCATTACCAGGGAAATATACTATGGGGTACATGAGAGAATACTGGTTCACGTATATATGGTTGAAGATAAGTAGGACTAAAATTCTTAAAGCTCTCGTAAATGATTCCCAAGCTGCCCACCATTTCCTGATTGAGAATCGGAACGAAAGTTGCGACAGGCAGGGCAAGAATGGTGAAGAGGAAGTCGATGAATTCCTTGCTAGCTTCAGCATAAAGCACTCGGTGACTGTTATTGTCTATAAATAGTTTCAGGCTTACAGCCATGTTTGGTATATGTGAAGGGTTATGGAACTTTCAATGGATTGTCTATATTGTTTAGTGGCTTCTTTGGCTTGGCTGTCACCTTTTTATATGGAATTCAGTCTGGGAGGTGCCTACTTTAGCTACCCTTTTCATTGGCACTCGTGATTCACGAACCTGCCTGGGCAACTGGAACGGTAAAATAATCATTTGCTGCATGCATGGACTTAGACTTTCTCAATGAAAAATCCTTTCAATTTTGGCCACAAATTAACGAGAGTTATGAGTAGTAATAACTTCAAGCAAATGAGAAGCCAATTGGAGTCAGTGCACAATATTTCCGAATGTATTTAGTCTATATCTTTAATGAGAGTGCCATGAAGCGAAAGAAATAGGATAAAGGATATCTTTAAAATGCTTTCATTCCATTGTTTTCAGGATTTTATTATTGTGTTCTCACCAAAAAAATGAACAATAAATTTTTGGGAAATGAACATTGCCGCTCGAATTCCTTCCTTCACACGCAATCTGCCACGGGTTCTCACTCTTGGAAAGCTCTCCTTAGGGGGCGAAATCTGTTGCAGAAAGGACTTCGTTGGGTAGTGCGAAATGGCTAAAATATAAATTTTTGGTTTGATCATTGGCTGCCCGTAGGCCCTATTAGACAATTTATTCAAGGACCTTTATTGCATCAGGAATATGAGTATAAGGTAGCCATGATGATTGATGGAAATCAGCAGTGGGATTTATCACTGCTGAGTGTGATCTTGCCATGTGAAATAACGCAATTCATTTATGCTCAACCTCTACCCCTCTCTTCAGCTCAAACTCCCTTAATCGATACACTCACTTGGAATCATAACTCGGGTATGTGCTCTATTAAATCAGCTTATCAATCCTTAATAAAGTGGAATTGGTCGGAGGCTCGGCCCAAAAACGAAACCTGGTCCTGGATATGGAAATTGAAAATTCCGCCTAAGATCAAATTATTCATTTGGAAGTGTGCGCACAAAAGAATTCCCAGTAAATCCATTATTTCCCCCCACTCAGACCCTCACTCTCAACTCTGCCCACGTTGTCATGAAACAGAGACCCCACTTCATATCTTACGAGATTGTGCATTTGCCAGGAATATTTGGTCATCATTTGTGCCTAATCTTCTTATACCAGATTTTTTCGCCCTCTCTCTCCATCAATGGTGTAAACAAAACATGAACCTCACGTGCATCTCCTCATACTTACCATGGAGTACAATCTTTGCTTTTACTCTTTGGGCGATCTGGCTAGGACGCAACTCCCTTATTTTTGAAGGGAAGGATATACCACATAACATCCTCAAAGCTAATGCCCTTTCCCATGCTACTGAGTTCTTTTTTCTTAGAACAATCCCGACGTTACCTTCACACACTTCTCAAGTGTTGGCAGTTCGATGGTCCCCGGCACCGTTTCCTCATATCACAATCAATACTGATGGAAGTTCAAAAGGAAATCCTGGACCTGCTGGGGTAGGGGGGTTGGCACGCTCTGACTCATGCGCTTGGTTGTGGGGTTTCTCGTTGAAACTGGGATCTGCTAACAATACTATGGCAGAATTGTGGGGCATCAGGACTGCGTTGCTTCACGCATGAGACAAAGGCCACCGGAATGTTACCCTTCAAACTGATTCCTTCCTTGCGACTAAATGGTTGAGTACCAATGTGGAGTTTCCTATTGAATTTGCAGGTGGCTCCTCAACAGGGACTGGGACACTCACGTTGAGCACGTCTAGAGGGAAGCTAACAGCTGTGCAGATGCGCTGGCGGAGAGGGGCACTTCTCAACCTGAGAGGGAGATGTTGGTCTTATCCGAAGTTTGTAATATTGCTTGTGTTGTGTTTTTCTAGTATGTTGTAATACTTCTCATCTCTGTTCCTCTGTGTTTGGTTTGTAAAATCTCTGTTGTGTTTATCTAATAAAGCTTCTGTTTATGCAAAAAAAAAAAAAAAAAAAAAAAAAAAAAAATAATAATAATAAGTATTACATTACGGGATATTGTATTTCTTGTAGTACCTGTTTCTATTTCTATGTAATTACCATTACAGTTTACCAAACATGTCCTAAGTGCAATTCATACATCTTTAATTTCCATTTCCATTGACTAGTAAGTCTTATCCCTTTGGTGATAGGAAAAGGATCCTTTCCATTTTTAAGTAAAATATAGAGTATTCAATTAAAGTCCATGATTTAAAATGGAGTAAATCTAAAGATTTAGATTGTACCAATACATTTCAAATTTAATTATGGTTAAATTTAACTATGATTAAAATATGGTTAAATAAGCTAGAGTTATAAGATTCGATTCTGACTTCGTAGAGCCGGTGCTGCTGTTGCCTGCGCGTAGGGCCGTCCCCCACTCCCGTCCCGGGGCGCTAAGGGGCTTTTGTTTTTGGAACAGACGGCAGTGTTTTGCTGACGCCCCTAGGAAAGATTATGGTTCTCGGGTATCCAATCAATTAATCCCCCAAACCGGGGAAGCTTAAGCGAAAATGAAAGAGTAGGGTGAGGGATAAGGGGGGAAGCCACTAAAAGGCTTAAACCTATTCATCTATCCTATCCCTCGCTTTACTCTTCCCGGAAAAGGTTATCGTTCCCATGAATCTTGATCCCACTCTTTATTGGCTCGTTTTGTAGGAATAGAGTAGTCAAAGTAATTGCGTCTACCATTGAAGGCAGCCAAGAGTCACTCGGGCGGTTGCGATTGGGTAGGAGGTTTTTGAGTGGGTTGGGGGACGGCCCCGACCCCCTAGATGGCTTGCTGATTCCAGGTGCTCTGTTGTCTTTGTGCATTCTGCTGTGCTTGAACCGCATTAATTTGATCCGGAGTGATGGTAACCGGCTTTAAAGGATAGGGAGGCTCATAAATGGTTGCGGTTAGTCACTAGAAGTTAGTAGGTTTCAGTTGTTTAGTCACTGATAAATGAGAGCAGTCACCAACGAGTCCCATCGTAATGACTGGGCGTTAAGCGTCACGAGCTTACGGGAGAGGGTCTCCCAATCTACGTTTGTGATCTCGTATATTTCGCTTCTCCGACATCTTACTGAGTTTCCCCCTCATCTTTTTGCAAAAAGCCGCTCCACGGTGCTAAGGTTTACTTAAATAGTTGTTCTTTCTCTTTCAAAATGAATTATATAATCACAGTGGCTCTTTATCTTCAAGTCAAGTGAGATGTAGGATTGGTATGGGTCGCGCGCGGGCTGCCCCAGCTCCCAACTCATCTGGAGAATGAATGGGGGCTTTCACCAGGTCTAGCTAGGCTGGGAGTCGATTAGCCCGAGTTGTGTTAAGATAAGTGGCACTTGAATTTGAAGTAGCCATCGGCCAGGTCTTGGATGCGGAATTCTCGGTCTTACTTAAGCAAATGAACCCGTGGATAAGTAGGCCTTTCTTGCAGCCCGATCTTCTGCCGAGTTCCCCCCTCAGCTCACGCGATAATCGGGACAGAGAGAATGGACTTGATTCACCTTTGCCTACGAGCCGTCCGGCAAGAACACTTCTTGCAATTCCTTTTCGGGCCTTTGTTCCCTATAATTTCTAAATGAGTTGGCATAATCTAGAACCTAAATTTATTCTACTTTAAATCATGGCCTACAAATGGATACTATTCATTTCACTTGTAAATGGAGAGGATCCAAGTACATTCTTTGTCAACTCAAACATGAACATACTTGTATAAAAATGGGTTGCATATAGATTTATTTTATGACATTTAAATAAATTCTTCTAGGATCACATCATTTGTCATAACTTGATGAAGTCATCAATTGTAAGTGGTGGGTAATCACTCTTACATGAACTCATCACCCATAGTGAACAATTTCAAAATTATAATAAAAGTTGTTGCATAAAAGTTATCCCTAAAATTTTACTTAAACAAATTTTAAGAAAATTTTTAGAGGGGGGGTTTCAAGGAGGAAAACGAAGAGAAGGAAGAAGGCATAGTCACATTGGGACCGAAAGCGTAAGGTAAACAAAGTCATGCCTTAATTAGGTCCTCAGTCATCCTCAATCATCTTTTTTTTTTTTTTTTGAGAAGAATCCTCAATCATCTCATCATACTATCAAGCAATTGATAATTAAAAAAAAACTTACATATACTTATATATTATTTTTTTATGATACATAATGCTTCTTAACCAAGCTTCCAACAAAACACACACAAATAGAGAGAGAGAGAGAGCATATTGCCCTTCACATTGCCACACCAGATTTGACCGACATTTAAAACATATATGCAACGAAAAAAACAGAAGAAAAATTAATTTTTAGCAATGGCATAGAACTCTTGCACTTCCGTGTTACATTACACTTTCTATTTCAACTTTCAACATTGGGAGGAAGACATCAGTCAAAACATGCTTTGACCGCAGAGAAGTCTTGAGCAATTTCACTCCCTAAAAACAAACCACATAAATTAATTAGAAAAATAATAATTAATCACACCTAAATTTGTGAAGTACCAAATCTTTACTTGAATTTGACACATTTCAAAGGCAGATGGAGAAGATCTTTTTCCAAAAAGAAGAAAAATGAATTACTTTCACAATATTACATTTCTTTGTAACTTTTTTCTTTTCTTTCTCTTTTAAAAGATGAGCAAGTGACCCTAAAGGGAAACAGTGGGGATAAAATATTTTATTTTTTTCAATATGGAAATTAGAGTTAGATGATTGCACTTGAATTTCGAATAGATTGACTCCATAGTTGTAGCAATATACTATACCAAGTCGAGATGGAATTTGAATGACACACAACACTAGTATGTATCAGATGAAAGATTTAATGACTTTTGATAATTAAGTATGTAGTTCACATCATTAAGTTATCCATTCTCTCAAAAGTTTAAGTTGTTAGAAGATGGTAAATTTAATCGCCTAACCACATAATTCTAACAAATATAAGATATCATGAAACGTTGTCATACATGGACATAGATTGAGATGGATCAACGATCTATTCCAAATTTCAGTCTCTTTCTCATATCATGGTTTAGGAATTAGGATTCCAATAGCTTCAACTAATACCCCAGTTTAATGTTATTTTGCAATAAATTTCACCATAAGGAAAGAACAAAAAGCGTTGATTATTATTAAGTAATGCACTCTTGCACAAAATGGTTGTGTGATGTATGCAACAAACATTAACCAGGAAAAAAATAAACAAAACATAAGTAATGCACTATTGCCCAAAAATAAAAGAATGATTGGCATACCTCATCGATGCCCAAATGGACCACTTTCTCCTCAAGAGCTCCTACATCCTTGACATTAAACCTGTTAAGCATAGTGATACTAGAGATGGTGGACATGGGTTTCACCACTAGATCATCCATCACCATGTATGTAACCACTCCTCTCACGTATCCTCCCTCACTGGAGGAAGAGCCCGCATTCGTTGCGCTTGGTGAGTGTACGAAATTTAGCTCGTGGTTCATAACGTTCCCGCACGAAGGACAGATTGCGCGGTTGTCATTAGCCACATATGAGTAACAGCTACTGTTGTAGGTTCTAGAGCACCTATACCATTTCTTGGATGATGTGGAAGATGATTCAACGTTTGGCAATAGGAGAGGGACTCCAATACCACCACCAGAGATGTGTACTTTGGGCTTCAGGAGAGTCTCTTTGTTCAAGTTTGGTTGAAGGTAAGTGATATTTAAATTTTCAATGCTCTCGTAAATGTTCCCCAAGCTGCCCACCATTCCTTGCTTTGTGAGAAGCGCAATGAAAGTTCCGACGGGCAGGGCCAGAATGTGAAAGAGGAAGTCGATGAAGTTCTTGTCTGCTTCAGCAAAAAGCACTCTATGGCTTTCTGTGTCTATCAGAAGTTTCAAACTCACATTTGTTTCTTGACTTTCTTCCATGGACTCTGTAGTTTATTATTACTATTTTTTTTTTCTATAGAAGGTTTTCGGACAAACGATATAGCATCACCGTGATACACTGGATAGCTTATGTACATGTTACTTGGCGGACAATAATTAAAAATTTAGAATAACCACAGTTCATTGTCGGCCACAGAGATTATTTAAATTATTTTTTTTCTTTTTCTTTTCCTTTTAAAAAGTTTAACCAATAGCCAATCAGCCAAGAAAACAATCATCTACGATAAGGCTTTACCGTCTCATCATTCTAAATTAGCCAAGTAATAGTACATTCGCAAATTCTGAAACCTTTTTCTTTTTTTCCTTTTGTAAAGAAAAAATAATCATCACGTAACCTTTTGGTCGTTGTTAATTAATAGGTACAAGATAGATAAGGAGAAAGGAAAATGGAGAAAAAATTATGGTTTTTCAATGTTTGGTTGGGATAAAGAGTGAGGAAAAAAAAAAGGGTGGTTACTGGTTGGGAAATTTTCTAGCCAGGTCCATCATTTATTTTCGTTATAAATTGAGGAAAAAGAAGAGAGAAAATAGCCGATCAATATGAACATACAAATGACGGCCATAATCCCATTGTTTTAAACTACAAGGGTATATTAGTATTTTTGAATTTTTTTCACCTTTTGTACCAAATAAACATGATTAAAAACTAAAATATTTTTTTAACCTACCACTTTTCTATCTTCCTAATATTTTTCATCCTTTCATTTTTCAATTATTCCAGCCAAACAAAGAGGGAAAATGAGAATGGAAAATGTGGGCCGAGGATTTTATTGTTTGGATGGAAGAATGCCTCCTTGTATAGCTCCCATTGTATGTGAGGATTTTTAATTTTGTTTTATTATAAGTAGGATTGTGAATGAATCAAGCTGTTTATAAACAATTTGAGTTCGGTTTATGAAAAGCTTGTTCATATTAGTTTGTTTAACATACAAGTCAAGTTCAAGCATAAGTTTAGGCTCGACTATTAAACAAGCCAAACTCAAACATAATATTGTGTTTGTAAACAAACTCGTGAGCATAAGGTTTAATTTAATTGTATATAATATTATATTTTTATGTATGCTTGTCTAAAAGACAACCTCATGCAAGTAATATATACACAATCAATCCATTCATTGTTAAAATAGTGATTTAGGTTTGTAAGAACACTAACATTTAGTATACTAAAAAATAGTGATTTAGAATTTTTTTTAAAAATATGTAGAATTGCTACAGTGATATGCTATTGGTAGATCACTTTAGCATCTTCGGCGTTTTACCTTACCCAATGCTAATGCTCCAAAACAATCATTTACAAGAAGGCTTTACTACTTTTTATCATTTTAAATTTACCAATTAATAGAGTACTTTCGCAAATTTTGAAACACCTTTTCCTTTTTCTTTTGTAAAGAAAAAAGTAATCAATTTGTAGCCCTCTGGTTGTTATAAAAATGAAAGAAGAAGGAAAAGGGGAAAGGAAAAGGGGAAAGGAAAAGAGAGAGCAAATTATGGTTTTCCATTCTTTGGTTGGGATGAAAAGGGAGAGAGAACTATAATTGTCCATTGTTTAGTCGAGAATCTTGAGCTGGAAAGGGATAAAAATTTAATGGGGTCGGTGGGAATTTTCAATCCGGCCCACCATTTAAATTCTTTTCAAATTTGGGATAGAGGGAGAGAGAAAATTGCCACAAACATAAACTTATAAAATTACCATCATTATCCCATTGTTTCAAACTACAAAAAGGGTAAAATAGTAATTTAATTTTTATCTTTTCACTTTTCCATCTTCTACCAAACTTGCTTGATAGAAAATATTTTTTATTCTTCCACTTTCTTTCTTTCCAACATTTTAATAAAGGCAATCACGAGGATTAAATTGTTGGATATATGTATATGAGTGAAATCCTACATTGAATAATAATGAAAACAGTTGGTGATTAATATAATATAGTTGAACTCAAATTCATAAGAGCTTTTGGATTAGGTAGTATCTTTATATGTTATATAACTACTCAATTGGAGTTTTCCCAACATAAATTATTGGTTTACCCTTTTGACAGCCTTTTCCATTCTTTTTTTTTTTTTTTTTTTTTTTTTTTGCATTTTTTTGCATTTTTTTTCTTTGGAAAATTTTAACCTTTAGCCAACTAGCCAAGTAAGACAACAATCATTTATGAGAAGCTTTAATTTTGTGTCAAATTTGATTGTATTTCTTCAATCATTTTCCTGTATGTTTGTGGGATTCAATGTAAGGGGTTAGTGTGTGAAATTAGTGAAGAACTGTGAAGAACAAAGCAACTCGCAACTTGCTTGCGACTGGCTCACGAGTGGATAACTCGTGAAAGCCCATGTGAGAAGCGAAAGTGCCAAAAGGCATCTCGCGACTCATCTTGCGACTTGGCCAACCCGCGAGATGCACTGCCAGCTTGTTTTGTGTGCTTTCCTCATTTCTTTACCCACACTATAAAAACCCACATTACCCACGAAATTGTAAGAAGAATTTTAGAGAGAAAACCCTAGAAATCCATTTGAGAGTTAGAGATTGTACACCTACAATCATCTACATATTTCTCTTAGTTTTCCTCTACTCCTACCTCTCTAATTACATATCATTGAGAGGTTCTTAGCCCAAACACATACTGTTTGTTTATTTAGACCCCTTAAACCAGATTGTTTAACTTAATATATTAGCCAAGTGATTACTTAGGTTAATTATTCAGATCTAGGTTAAACAATAATAAATCATATCATGCACAGCAGTGGAAAAGTAAATAACGCCACGATATGATGACCCAAGAAAACCAATGAAACGAATTGTCACAAGGTAAAAACCTGGGGAGGATTTGACCTAGCAATCTTCAAGGTAAAGCAAATCCACTATAAGAGAATCAAAATTTTTACAATCAGATTTAACCTTAAATCTTTTGCTACCTCAAGTAGTAACTTACTGACATGACCACGTGCAAGCTTCGAATCCACAGACTCCTTCTCTTCTTGGATTTATAGCAACACAAGCACCCACGATTGTGACTTTGAGATCTCACTCAAAGGTTTCAGATCACCATCAGTAGTTGATCTTATATGCAGAAACTTCTACAACACCGGATCTTGAGATTCTTCAAGGAAATTGCCAGTAGAAGACTTTAGAGAGCTTTGGGTACAAAACCTTAGATCTACAATTGGAGGCACAAGATGCACTCTTTTCTCTCTAAAAACCTCTAAAAACCCCATCTAGGGTTAGCTTATAATGTCCTTTAAATACTGGAAAAACTGGAAAAAACGGATCACGATTTAGGCTTCAAACATACAAGTTATGGGATTTTTATGTTTGCTGATATGCAACTTTCGATTGATCAAGAGGAATCGAACAGCAATCAAGAGGAATTGAGAGCAATCAAAAAGCAATCAAGAGAACCAGATTGTATCTTACTTTTTTCACCCTGAACTTGAGTTATTTTGTCTTGGACTTGAAAGTACACACCATTCTAACTCAGTGAGACTTAGTTTTTGTCATGGTTTGCCAAGACTACAAACTCAAATCCTAACAATCTCCCCCTTTGGCAATCTGTGACAAAACATACATACAACATAATTCCCATATACAATAAAATACCCAAATACATCACAAATCCCAATCTAAAATTCCTAACCTAGAAGTTGCAAGAAGAGGTAGAAGGTCTTGATCGGAATGTACTTATCTTTCCTGAAGCACTCAAAAAATGCATCACCGCATGTGTGGAAATAAAGACAGATAAAAAAAATATGAATAACAAATGTAAAATCAAAAGCAAACTAACTCCCTCCTTAAGTTAGATACATCAAAAACTTTTATTTTCCCCCCCTTTCAAAAACAATTTCATCTCCTCCTAAATAAAAACAGTTAAATTTTTTTTTCCCAATTTCATCTATTTCTCCCTATTTTTCTCACGTATTGACAAAGACAACCCAATTAGAAGGTAGACAGAAAATATACACAATAGAGGATAAGAGAAAATAGAGAATCAAGGAAACATAAAAGAATCCAGCTCTATAGAAATAGAGGCAACTTCCGCTATTAAGAGCAACAACTTCCCTTATAAACGTCATAGATTTATAAAAAAAAAAACTTTCTCCCCCTATAAAAAAAGGAAAAACAGTTTTGGGTAAAATTTAGGAGGTGGGGAAAACTAAAATGACACAAACCTGACTAAAAAAAAATTAAGCTGAGGATACACATGAACACAAATATTCACTCTTTCAATATAAGCATACTTGACACTATGTGACCCATAATAGATGCATGCAAACATTCCAGACACAATCAATTATGACTATACAATATAGATATCAATGACATAAAAATTCATCATGCTAAGCGTTTTAGAGAAAATATTTGCACATGTATTATCCACTATATCTCAAAAAAATATTTTTTGCAGTTCACACATAAAAAATAGCATATACTAAAATGTACAGAACTCAAAAATTAATCGATTAATTTTTAAATCAAGTTGAGTACCCAATTTAGCAAAGTGTATGTGTGATGTGTGTGAAAACAGTGAGAGATATGACTGCAAAAATGCAAGATGGATAAAGAAAACAATGCAATGCATGTCCTAATCTATATGTGCAATGCATGAAAAGACTGATCAGTTAAAAAATGAAAATTTTCTAGTTTCGATCGGTCGAACATCGATCGAGTATCAATTAAGAGAGGCCAGAGTTTTAAACACAAAAGCTCATATTTTCGATCGGTCGAGGGAGATCTTCGATTGATCGAAACAGTTAAAAATTTTAAAACTTTGAAACTTGGAAATTTTATGCAGAAAAACAACTTGAAACAGTTTTATGACTCAATGAAGATGAACATGATCCAGAAAAGTTTTAAAAACATGATGCCTCTTAAATGCAAATATCAAAAACAATGAAGAAGTTAAAACCACAAGATTTAAACTTCTAAACAATTTTTTCTTCAAATTCCCAACCCAAAAAAAAAAAAAAAAAAAAAAAAATTTGCATTTACACATCAATTCATATGCAATTAAAGATGTGGCCAAATTAGTCAGCACACAATCATATTTACAGAATTTAGCAAAGATTTGCGTGTTGTGTGTGCAACTAGTTAAGTGTATGAGATATATAATAGGTGATATGTAAATAGAAATCAAACACAATTTCTACATTATCAATCACATAAGTTTGAAGGTGACTATCACTTAAAGAGTTACATCATATAACTCCCATATTTCCTAGAAAACACGCTTGCAATCATGTAATTTGTTATATATATATATATATTTCTTTTGCTTTTCTTTTTCTTTTGAAGCATATTTTTCTTTGTTTTTCTTTTTGCTTTTTGCTTCATTTATTTATTTTGATAACAACACCTTAAATATCTTGTTGTGCAAGTGCTACACCTTACCGAGCACGGCTTTTATGATTTGCACACAGGTGTTCATGATTGGTGAGTAACAGTGGTGAGATTGTTATTTATGCCTTTCCCCTAGGATTTTTTAGTCCTTACAATCAAAAGAATGTGACTTCAAAATCAAGAGTATGTGTTTAAAAACCATAAACAACTCACGCAATTAAGCACTACATAGCACAAACTAGCAAAGTGCAGAAAAATAAAGCTCATCAAAGCTAAACAAGGAACACAGTCATGAAATGCAAATTTCATAGGCCAACCTCAATTACACACTTGAAGATGTGTAATACAAAACAAATAAAATCTTTTTGTGTTTTTTAAAATTTTTATGACCAAAAATAAAAAGCACACATTATGCTAAATGAAAAAAAAAATGCAAAATTAATGTATGAACAGTGCTCAACTAAGCTATAGAGGGTATACAAATAAGAAATATCAATTTCTTAATTAACCTATGTGATGATGTGCTGAAATCGTCAGTGAGTTGTAGGCTCCAAATCACGCCAATGGGTACCTATGGAACAAGAACAAAAGGACCAAATAGAAGGCTCCAGCCAAAAACCCTCCAAATGTGAAGGGATTTTTCCTTGTTGGAAGGGTCTGGTATTTAGGGTTTCCAAAATTTTAGGGTGTTTTTACATATGAGGGAGATATGGGTGAGTAATGAGGTTTTTGTGCGTGTTACGCAAGATGTTTCCATGTATAGGTATTTGTAAGGACCAAGCTAGGCCATGCAGGACCCGTCAACCTTTTCACCCCGTCGGCCCTTTCGCCTCATCGACCCATAGCCTTCCTTTGCCTGAGGATCTCCCATAGCTTAGAAAGGCATCCGTCGGATTTTATTGTGGCATCATCGCTTTCATTGTCGTCGTTCTGGGTCCTCCGTAAGTTTCTGCGGAGCTGATGGACCCATAGGCACTGTTAGCTTTCTTGCTTGGTTCGTCTAAGAAAATTAATTTTTGTCAAAAATACCCCTATTAGCTACCCCTTACTCCATGGTTCTGTCAGCTTCAGCTAACGGGCTATGGAGTAATATGAGTATTTATGATCATTAATTAGATGTTCTTATTGAAGGGAGTGTCATTAAATGGCGTAGGCAGCCCTAGGTTTAAATGTGTGGCACCTGTTGGTTGGCCTCGTTTCTAATCAGAAGCGTCACTTCATATACCGTGCCTCTAGTTATAAATAGTTTGTCCTCCTCTAGTTATTCTCTTTACTTTGTTTTTCGTCCCTTGAGAACTTTAAGGCCAGAGTTACTGTGTCACACCGTCGTTCATAAGCAGCCATCACCGTGCCACCCTGTCATCTTTGAGGAATCTGTCACTTCGAGCCGTCGTCCACTCTTTGTAAATCTCCTCACCTTGTCCTTTATTATTTTTCATTTATTTTCCTAGTTGATCGTCACTTGCTTAAAGACCCGTCAAATAGGCTCTTAGAATACCTCTGTCGCTTATAGGTTAATAGATGTCAGGTGATAGAGAAGCGATGAGTGAATAGTCGTTGTCAGTACGTGAGGGTGCGGGCTATGACAAGGTCTATCCATCAGGACACAAGCCCGAGGAGGATGTAACCTGGTCCCCAGAGAGGGAACTGTCTGCTCACTCCCCTACCGAGGACAAAGAGAAGGAGTGTGAAGATGATGAGGAAGGGGAGGAAGAGGGTTATGAGGAGAAGGAAGGAGAGGAAGAGGTAGAGAGGGAGGAGGAAGATGACAAGGAATGTGACAAGGAAGAGGGTGATGAGGAGATGGTGGGCCAAGTTGACGGCGATGGCCTTAGGCCCTTCATCCTTCCTCTAATATGGACGGTGAATGATTTCTACCCGACTATGTCCCCAAACGTCTTCAACAAACTCTGTGATTGTTTCCAAATCCCTGAGAACTTTCCCATCCTTCTGCCAAGGAAGTTTGAGAAGTGTTACTAGGGAAAAACAGCAGACGTTGGCATGTATGATGCCATGTTTGCTATAGGTCTGAGGTTACCACTGACGGAGCTACACCGTTAGTTGGCCAATTACCTAGGTCTATCCGTCAGCCATATAGTTCTTAATGCGTGAAGGATATTCCTTGGGGCTAAAGTGATATGAAGCCAGCTAAGTGGTGGCAACCATCGTCTTACCCTCAACGAGTTCTTCTATTGTTACAAACCTTAACAGATCTCCTTGTCGAAGGGCATTTATCACTTCTTAGTAAGAAAGACGTTGCTTAGGCTGGTGTCAGACATGCCTAACTCAAATAGGAATTGGAAGAACATATATATTTTTTTGTTCAAGGGACGGATTAGGTGTATAGACCCAAGGAGTGGGATAATATGCCTGACGGGTTTGATAATACCTGGGGCATTGTGAGGGAGTTAGGTGTGCCGTCTGTTTTTATTTTTTTACTACTCGTATGCTTTTGTTATGTATTTAACACTCCTTTTTTGTTTTCAACCCAAGCCCATCCGCAGATCAGCGACGAAGATGAGGGTTTCATCAGATGTGTTTTGGAGATTCCTTTTGAATAAAGGAAGTGGAAAGATTTAGTCACCCTAGACACTCTCCACGTGTTTTGTGGTGGTCCAGAGCCAACGCCTATAGTCCATCGGTTGCATGCCTTTTCCTGTCGTCGTGAGTATTCGTGTCCGTTCATTCTTTGGTCTGTCTGTTACTTTTCTAACTCTCTCTATTAACTTTTTTCAGAGATGGACGTTGGTAGGCAGAGGGCGTTAGTGAGGAAGTCTGCTGCCGCGTGCAAGCAGCAGGGGGAGGCATCAGTGTCGGTCCCCAAGGTAGGCCCTAGAGTTACTCAAAAGAGGAAAAGCAACGCCAAGGATGGCCGTCTGTCTAAGAAGGGGATGGGCCCATCTATTGGGGATCAACAACAAAAGTCTCCTTTGCCCCCTTCTCCCCCTCGTTATGGAGTCGAGAAGGGCTTGATGATGGGGAAGGGGCCCGTCGTCCCTAATCCCATCCAGAGGCTGGTCACTCACAAGGATTATGCCATCGAGATGGTCAATTCGATCATCAAGGAGACGGACTTGGATTCCTACGGTGAGCACTCTTCAAAGTACTTGGGGGCTTCTGGTCTTTACGACCTATCAAGGGTATGTCTCCGTCACTTATAGTACTTTGTAATTCTTGTATTCTCGCTCTAACTGTCGTTTGTATTTCAGGTGTTGGTATGGATGAAGGCCCTCCAGGACAGGTGTTTGGCCAAAGAAGGTGTGATCCGACGGTTCCGCAAGTGTAAAGAGATAGAGAACAAAGAAAGGGATCAGTAGAAGGAGGCCATCCATACCCTGAACACAGAGTTGATGGCTAAGCTCACCTTGCTTAAGGAGGAGACCTGTTGTCGTAAGGAGGCAGAGAAAGCAAAGACCAATTTGACAACAGAGCTGGCTGCTCTTCGCGAGCATATGGACAAGGCCAAAGCTGACACTATGGCGGTGTTCCGGGTCTCATAGACCTTTTTCGAAGAGTGTCGTGTCTTTTATGGCGACGGGTTTGACGATTGCTTAAAATAGGTTGAAGCCGTCTACCCTGATCTAGACTTGTCCCAAATTGCCATAGATGACATCGTCCCGCCGACTCTTGGGGGGAACGATACTTTTAGTGACAAGATTGACTACTTTATCCATACCGTTGAGTAGGAGGTGAAGGAACCCGATGCTGAGGTCATTGTTCAATCTGCTCCCAAAGGCCTGGCAGCTTTTGTGGCCCCGTCTACTGTGGATGGCCCGACAACAGTGGATGACACCGTCTTTAATGCTCCCACATCTTGATTTCTACCACCTTCTTTGAGTTGTATTTAATTTTTCTTTTCTCCCCTCTTTTTTTTGTAAGTTTATTTGTAAGACAGCGGTAAATGCCCATTCTTTTGGGCTTTATGTAAAACTTTCACCCCATTGGGTTTATATCTATTGCTCTTTATTTGTCGTTTATCTTATTTTTACTATAATTGTATATATGCCCCTGTCGTATTTGTGCCATCGACGTTTTCCTTCATCCTTTTGTCTTGTAGCAATATTTGCATGTTTTACTTAATGGCTCTCTTAAGACCAAGTACCCGTTGGTATCCCCAATTCATCCCTTAAATAGGATTTGGTATAAATCTTGAGATGAGGTACTCGTCGATATCCTTGGTCGCCCATCTACCTAATAGGTAGGACTTAATATAACTTGAGACCAGGTACCCCTTCAGAATCTTTGGTCGTCCATCCACCCCGTAGGTAGGACATAATATAATTTGAGACTAGGTACTCGTCAGTATCCTTGGTCGCCCGTCCATCCCTGTGGGTAGGATTCAGTATAATTTTTTTTATTTTATTTTATTTTATTTTATTTTATTTTTTTTGTGACTAGGTACCCATTGGTATCCTTAGTCGCTTGTCCATCTCGTAGGTAGGACTTAATACAACTTAAGACCAGGTACTCGTCGGTATCCTTGGTCGTCTGTCCACCCCGTAGGTAGGACTTAATATAATTTGAGACCAGGTACTCGTCGGTATCCCTCATCCATCCCTGTGGGTAAGACTTAGTATACTTTTTTGTGACTAGGTATGCGTCAGTATCCTTGGTCACCTATCCATCTCGTAGGTAAGACTTATTATAATTTCTGGGTGATTCACTAAATGGTATATAGTAGGACAACGTTTCTGATAATCTGTTCAAGTCTTATTAATAATAGAAGAGTTAAAAAGAACTTAACATCCTTAAAATTTCAACATCTCTTAGTATCCAACTTTGACATAAATAATAAGAGAAAGCGATAAAATAAGCTGCATTCATCTACTACTGGTAGTATTTCCTCAAGTACTCGATGTTCCATGGGTGGTGGAGCCTTTGTCCGTCGAGTGTCTCTAGGTGGTAGGTCCCCTTTCTATGGTAGTCAATGATCCTGTAAGGTTCTTCCTAGTTGGGGCCTAACTTGCCCTATGCGGGGTCTTTGGTAGCTGTCGTCACTCTCCTTAGAACCAGGTCTCCGACCTAAAAATGACAAGGCTTGACTTTGACGTTGTAGTGTTTTGCCATTAAGTCCTGATAATGAGCAATCCACTGCTCTGCCGTCGCTTTGACTTCGTTAAGAAGGTCTAATTGTAGGCACATTCCCTCTTCATTCCTTTCTTTATTATGGTGGGATATCCGATAGCTGGTCAATCCAACTTCTGCCGGGATGACGGCTTTGTTTCCGAACGCGAGGCTGAAAGGTGTCTCCCTTATGGGTGTGCGAGCCGTCGTCCTATATGCCCACAAAACACTGGGTAGCTCCTTTGGCCATATACCCATTGAGTAAGGATCGATTTGTAACCTTAACTTGTCCGTTGACCTAAGGGTAGGCGGAAGAGGAGTAGTGGTTCTTGATCCCTAACTGTTGGCAGAAATCTCTAAATGCGTCGTTGTCAAATTGCTTTCCATTGTCAGAGATGAAGACCCTCGGGATTCCAAAGCGGCAAATGATACTTTTATAGATGAAGGTTCAGACATTTTTCTCTATAATAGTGGCCAATGGTTCTGCCTCGACCCATTTGGTGAAGTAGTCGATCCCTACAACAAGGAACTTAAGTTGCCGTATTGCCATGGGGAAGGGTCCTACTATGTCCAATCCCCACTGGGCGAACGGCCAGGGGGAGCTCATTGGTATGAGTTCCTCTGATGGCTATCATATGATGTTGCTAAAGCGTTGACACCTGTCACACGCCTTTACGTAGGATTGGGTGTCCTTCTGCATAGTAGGCCAATAGTATCCTACTCGTATCAGCTTGTGAACCAGCAAACGTGCCCTCAAGTGGTTCCTACACACTCATTCGTGTACTTCTCTCATGACATAGTCTACTTCGATAGGTGTTAGGCACCTCAGACATGGACGAGAGAAGCCCCTTTTATAAAGGACATCCCCTATCAGTATGAAACATCACGACTGTACCTTCAACTTACGGGAAGCATTGCAGTCTTCTAGGAGCGTTCCATTCCTAAGGTAGGATACGATTGGCATCGTCTAGTTGGTTCCTAAGGGGATCATATGTACTTCTACTTTAAAGGCAAGAGAATATTGGACAAAGGATAGTACCTGTCTAATGACGTACATATGCTCTGCAGATGCAGCTTTGGCCAAATGGTCCGCTTGCTCGTTCTCTTCTCTTGGGATTTCCACAAACTTGACCGAGAGCCCTTCGCTTATCTTTCTTTTGAACATGTTCAAATATTCTTTCATCTGTTCCTCTTTTGCCTCGTAGTCCTCGTTGATGTGTCCAATAACAACTTGCGAATCGTAGTGTATGACTACTGAGATGGCCCCTGTTGTTTTAGCTAAGTCAAGGCCTAAATGGACCGCTTCATATTCTACCTCATTGTTGGTCATTGAGAATTGGAGGTGGACTACACACTTTATTGTATCTCCTTCTAGCGATTGTAGCAAAACCCCAGCTCCTCTAGCCCGTTGATTGGATGAATCGTCTATCCATATCATCCATGTTGTTAGTCTCACCTCTTCATCTTCTTTCGTTGTGAACTTGGCAATGAAATCAGCTAAAGCCTGTGCCTTAATCGCGGTTCTAGGTCGATATTGGACGTCGAACTCGTCGAGTTCTATCGCCTATAGAACTAGTTGCCCTGCTGCCTCTGGGTTGTTCATTGCTTTTCGCAACGGTTTGTCCATTTGAACTACTATGGTGTGTGCTTGGAAGTACGGCTTGAGTTTTCGGGTAGTTGTGATCAGTTGGAAGGCCAGCTTCTCCATTAGGGGATATCTTCCTTCAGCTCCTCGGAGTGCTCGGTTGGTATAGTAAATGGGCAATTGTACTCGGTCATCCTCCCGGATAAGAGCGGAGTTGACTGCCGTTGGTGACACTGCTAAGTATAAGGAGAGCTCTTCACCGAGTTTGGATGGACTAAGTAATGGTAGGGATGCAAGGTACACTTTTATTCCTCAAAATCCTTCTGGCATTCATTAGTCCATTCGAAAGCCTTCCTTGGTATCTTGAAGAAAGGCAAACACTTATCCATTGCCCGGGAGACAAACCTATTAAGGGCCGCCACTCTACCGTTCAGGCTTTGTACTTCCTTGACGTTTTTCGGAGGCGCCATCTCCATTATTGCTCAGACTTTGTCGGGATTAGCTTCCACACCACGCTACGATACCATAAAGCCCAGGAATTTTCTTGACGCTACACTAAACACACATTTACTGGGGTTGAGCTTCATATCGTAAAAGAAAAGGGTTTTGAATGTTTCCTAAAGGTCGTCTAGATGGCTGACTTCCCTTGCACTTTTTACGAGCATGTCATCTATGTACACTTCTACATTTCACCCAATCTGCTGGGCGAACATCTTGTTCACAAGACTTTGGTATGTCGCCCCTGTGTTCTTCAATTTGAACGACGTGACTTTGTAGTAGAAGAGTCCTTGGCTCGTGACAAATGATGTCTTCTCCTGGTCTGCTTCATCCAACCTAATCTGATTGTACCCGGAGAAGGCTCCTTGAAACTTAATAGTTGGTGGCCAGTTGTAGAGTCTACGAGGAGGTCGATGCGTGGGAGTAGGTAGCTGTCCTTGGGGCATGCCTTGTTCAGGTCAGTGAAATCTACACACATTCTCCATTCTTCGTTTGCTTTTTTGACCATGACTACATTGGCCAACCATTTGGGGTAGTAGACTTCCTTAATGAAATTTGCCTCCAGCAGTTTACGTATGTCTTCAGCTCTGGCTTTGTCACTTTGTTAGGTGAAGACTCTCTTCTTCTGCCAGATCGAAGGGAAGGACGGGCATACGTTGAGCTTATGGACCATGGTGCTCGGACTGATCCCTGGCATGTCTTTGTGGCTCCAAGCTAAGATGTCCTGATTTTTTTTTAGGAAGAGGGCAAGCTCTTTGTGAACTAAAGGGTCAGCCTGTGTGTCGATACAAGTGATTCGGCCTGGGATGTTATTTTCCAAGGAGATCTCTTCCAAGTCTTCCATTGGCTCTATTGCAACCATTCTTTCTTCAATGTTCAAAGCCTGTAAGTGATCGTCCATCTCCAGCATGGCAACGTAGCATTTGCGGGCAGCCATCTGGTCTCCTCATGCTTCTCCTATCCCATACTCCATTAGGAACTTTACTAGCAGGTGGTATGTAGATGTGGCTGCCCTCTATGCGTTAAACGTAGGTCAACCAATGATGGCGTTGTAGGCAGAGGAGCAATCAACGACGAAAAAATTGACTTCCTTAATGAGCTGCTGAAGGTACGTCCCAATGGTTACTAGCAAGGTGATGGTTCCTATGGGGAAGACCTTAGTGCCACCGAATCCTACTAACGGTGTGTCTGAGGGTAGGAGACACTCTTTGTCAACCCTTATCTGCTGGAACGCAAGGTAGTAGAGGATATCCGCTGAGCTCCCAACACTCGTCGAGTATTGAAGCACCCGTCAAGTATTGAAGTCTGCTATTGATAAGCTAATAACTAGGGGGTCGTCACGAGGGTGGTGTAGTCGTCTAGCATATTCTTCTATGAAGCTGATGGTAAGGTTGTCAACCCTATGAAGCTAATGTTAGGGTTGTCAACCCTGGTTGCTTTAAGAGGCCGTTCAGAAATCTGGACGTTTTGCACCATTCGTAAGTACGTCTTCCTTGCCTTCTTAGATGACCTTGCCATTGTGTTCTCCCCTATGATTACCCTTATCTCTCCGAACGGGGCTTTAGGTTTTTCTTTGGCTCCCCGGTTGGGTTCAAGGTCCCTTGGCGAGTTTTCTCCACCCCTGACAAACAGTTGTAATTTCCCTTGCTTGATGAAGGCTTCGATCTGCTACTTGAGGTCATAGCATTCAGAAGTATCATGCTCATGGTCCCGGTGGAAACGGCAGTACTTGTTCTTGGGCCTCTTATTCAAATCGCCCTTCAGTTTGTCTGGCTACGTCAACATCGCATTGTCCCTTATCTACGTGAGGACTTGGTACAACGAGGTATTTAAAGGAGTGAAATTCATCGTCCTTCCTGACGGAGGTTTTGATCTCCTATCATCCCTTCGGTCGCTCGTTTGGGTTGACTTCCTTCCTTTGTCTGGACGAAGGTCATCCTACCTTTCCCTCTTCTTTGGCCTGCCCCCGCGGGCGATCATCGCATCTTCGGCATTCATGTATTTCGTGGCCTTGTACAGCATTTCAGCCATCGTCTTCGAGTCGTTCTTGTAGATAGAGAAGAAGAACTCCCCGGATTGCAGCCTATTGGTGAATGTAGTGACAAGAACTTTGTCATTGGCTTCGTCAATCAAGAGGGCCTCCCTGTTGAAATGGGTCACATACGACCTTAGGCTCTTGTCTTCCCGCTGCTTAATATTCAGTAGACTTGCTGTGGATCTTTTATACCCCTGCCCCCTAATAAATTGAGTGACGAAGTGTTCACTCAACTCCTTGAAGGTGGATACCGTGTTGGGGGTTAACTTGCTGAACCATACTCGCGCTGGCCCCTTTAGCGTAGTGGGGAATGCCCTGCATATAATTTCATCTAGAACCACCTGTAGGTGCATGAGGGTTTTGAACGAATCTAGGTGGTTGAGGGGATCCTTCGACCTGTCGTATGTTTCCATTTGTGGCATTCTGAACTCGGCTGGAAGGGGGAAGGATGTGACCGTTGCAGTGAAAAGGGAATCGGTACAGTGGACTAGTTCGTCCAAGCTAGTGGAAACCCGACTCTTTAGGGCACTCATCATCATATCCATATTCTCCTTCATCATCTGCATCTCTTACGCCATGCACAATGCGCCGACCTCCAGCTTAGAGGGATGACTGGTATCTTGTTGGTCCCGTCTACTGATAGCATTGCTCTCCTCTTGGTCGTCCCTTTCTTAGTGATCATTCGTCAGGGGACGATTGTCGTCGCATTCGTCCCTACCCTGTCCGTCATTTTGATCGTTTGGCTCTTAATCATTCCGCTGCTCCAACTGTGGTTCTAACTCATGGTTCCGCTGAGTGAGCCATTCAACCACTACAATGAGGGTTTGCACCTACCTTTCCAATGCGTTGGGCGAGTTCCTAGTCTCTTGGTTGGTAGTGGCCATCGACCGTGTCAAGACCATACAACTCTTAGTCTTTGAAATGGCGATATAGCTTATCACTCGTTCCCACAGACGGCGCCAACTGATGATGTCCTGAAATCGTCAGTGAGTTGTAGGCTTTGAATCACGCCAAAGGGTACTTGTGGAACAAGAACAAAAGGACCAAACAAAAGGCATCGGTGTGGTACTAGCCAAAAACCCTCCGAATGTCAAGTTAATGAAAGAGAAATCTCTAAGAACTCTATAGTGAAAGAGCTAGGGATTTTCTGCGTACTTAAGAAAAGAGGAGGTCTGGTGCTTATATAGTGGTGAGTAGTGAATCGAGATCCCTTCAGAGTGGATTTTTCCTTGTTGGAAGGGTCTGGTATTTAGGGTTTCCAAGATTTTAAGGTGTTTTTCCATATGAGGGAGATATGGGTGAGTAATGGGGTTTTTGTGTATGTTACGCAAGATGTTTCCATGAATAGGTATTCGTGAGGACTAAGCTAGGCCACACTGGACCCGTCGGCCTTTTCACCCCATCGGCCCATAGCCTTCCTTCGCCTGAGGATCTCTCGTCGGCTTAGAAAGGCATCTATCGGGTTTTGTTGTGGCATCGTTGCTTTCATTGTCGTCGTTCTAGGTCCTTCGTCAGTTTTTGTGGAGCTGACAGACCCATAGGCGCCGTTAGCTTTCTTGCTTGCTTTGTCTAAGAGTATTACTTTTTGTCAAAAATACCGCTATCACCATGAGTACATGTACAGTCTAGTACATACTCATACAAAATCAGAAATAGCTTATGCACTCAATTTTGTAACACATACTTTCTATATTTCTCCACAATATCAATCATGTTCCAAATCAAGAGAGAGATATTATAATTCATGTAATTCTCAAGAAAAATAAAACAAGACCTAAAATAAAATATTTTTGTCTTTTTAAAATTTTTCAATGTTTTTGGATTTTTTAAAAACAAAACAACCTAAAATAGAAATAAAAACATGCCCACAAATAATTGAAAGAATTATATCAAGGACAAATAAACAACACTCACCTTAGCAAGTCTTTTCTCACCCATATAGAACGCGTCTTTGGCTTTGTAGGTGAAAAACCATGAGAAACAGAGTGTATTTGAGGGATTGCACAATTCTTCTGAAAGAGACTGAAATCTCCTTTCACAAGCCAACAAGCTTAAATTTTTCAAAAACATATGAAACAATTTATTAGGACTTATGGTAGGAGAAATATCATCACATATCCTAGATTGAAACACAGAATGCCTAAATTTCAATTTATGACAGTTAGGACAAATGTGACCAAACACACCACAAAAATGACAAACAGGAATAAATTTAGGAACATCAGTATTCCTAACAACAGATCTAGTCTCAAATTTTAGTTTCTTTCTCAACAAAGGACAATTTGGTCTAATGTGACCAACAACACCACAAAGGTGACCAGTAGGCACAAAACAGATTTCTTATGCACCCTAACAGTAGGATTAGACATAGGTTTAGAAACTTCAGCGTCTACATCAAAACTTTTACCTTTGTCCAACCTAGCAAAATAAGCATTTTCTTTATGATTCCTCTTGAAAGGAGGAATATAAATTTTGTCTTTAGGCTTAACAGGAACAAAAAAAGAAACAAATCTGTTATCCATAGCAAGTTTGGTATTAGACAAATTTTCAAGTTTAGCTTCAGACTCAGCTAACTTTTGTTCCAAACTTTTCATCTTTTCATCTTGAGAGAAAAATTGATTTCTCAAAAATTCATTCTTTTTATTAGATTCATCCAATCTCACAATCAATTCCTCTTTTTCAAGATTAGGCAATTTTAACTCTTCCTTGAATTTCTTAGCAATTTTCATAGATTTAGTTAATTCCTTACGGAGAGTTTCACAGACATCAATAAGATCAACAGAAGCAATAGTGTCCTTTTTATTAAAATAATTACATATATGAGTAGGCAGACACTTAAAATTATCTATGATAGCAGGGATCAAGGATCAACTCTAGGTATAAAAACCTAAAAACAAGAGCTAACTTGCTCTGATACCACTTGTTTGTTTGTTTAGACCCCTTAAACTAGATTGTTTATCTTCATATATTAGCAAGTGATTACTTAGGTTAATTATTCAGATCTAGGTTAAACAATAATAAATCATATCATGCACAGCAGTGGAAAAGTAAATAACACCACAATATGATGACCCAGAAAAACCAATGAAATGAATTGTCTCAAGGTAAAAACCTGGGGAGGATTTGACCTAGCAATCCTCAAGGTAAAACAAATCCACTATAAGAGAATCAAAGTTTTTACAATCAGATTTAACCCTAAATCTATTGCTACCTCAAGTAGTAACTTACTGACATAATCATGTGCAAGCTTCGAATCCACGGACTCCTTCTCTTCTTGAATTTATAGAAACACAAGCATCCACGCTTATGACTTTGAGATCCTACACAAAGATTTCAGATCACCATTAGTAGTTGATCTTGTATGCAACAACTTCTACAACATCTGATCTTGAGATTCTTAAAGGAATATTGCCGGTAGTAGACTTTAGAGAGCTTTGGGTACAAAAACTCTAGATCTACAATTGGAGGCACAAGATGCACTCTTTTCTCTCTAAAAACCCCATCTAGGGTTAGCTTTTAATGTCCTTTAAATACTAGAAAAAAACTGATCGCGATTTGGGCTTTAAACAGACAAGTTATGGGCTTTTTATGTTTGCTGATATGTGACTTTCAATTGATCGAAAGGAATTGAACAGCGATTGAACAACAATCAAGATGAATCGAGAGCAATCTAACAGCAATTAAGAGAAACAGATTGTATCTCACTTTTTTCACCTTGAACTTGAGTTATTTTGTCTTGGACTTGAAAGTACACCATTCTAACTCAATGAGACTTAGTTTTTGTCATGGTTTGCCAACACTACAAACTCAAATCCTAACACATACCACGCCCAATTTGAGTGTTGTTAAGTTGTTTTAGTGCTTATGGGAAGTGTTAAGGACATATTTTGTGTAATTGGCTAATCCTTTGACAAAACGCACTTTACTTGTATTTGGGTAGATCTAGGATGTGTTTAATACTTCAAGAAACATGTTGTTCAAGTCTAGTATTAAAGCCATGAAGATTGGACCAAGAAACAAGTGAAGAAAAGCTGTTCATTAAAGCTGGACAGATAGCTCGACACCTGCGGACAGATAGCTTGACACCTCTCGACAGCTGGCTATCTATCGAGCTTCTTCAGCTTTTTCTTATCGCAATCCCGACAGCTTCTTGACAGCTGGTGGATCGATCGAGAAAGCTTCTGTCCCCTCGACACCTCCTCGATAGCTGTATCTATCGAAGTTTAAAGCTCGACACCTCTCGATTGATCGAGGTATCTATCAAGGTTACGGGAATTCAGATTTCCAGATCTGATTTTTGGGCCAGGCTTATGTATTTGTGTAGGGTTTCTTTTCTCACAACCCTAGACCTATATAAGGCTTATTTTAGAGGCCGTCACATAAGTGAAGAACTTTGCAGCCAACAATCTTCTTCTAGTTGGTGATTAAGTCACGTACTGGGATCCGCGCAATTGGTTAGTCACGTACTAGGATTCGTGCATCAAAGGGTGGCGTTCATATATTGAAGAGTTCAGAGGTTCTGAAGCGGTAGAAGGTTTCTGCTGTGAGTTCATCTACGGAGATTGTAGAGTCTAGGGACAAAGGTTTTGTACTAGATCTGAAACTTCTCTTTACTATAGTGAATTGCTTTTCGGGAAGGTTTCCCCCCAGGTTTTTTACTGTGAAACTAGTTTGTTTGTTTTAACAAGATTTATTCATAATAAACCTAATTAACAACTTGGGTTTAAAACTTGTTAATTCTATCAACCGGGGTCTAAATTTACCAACAAGAAGCATTGGATGAAACTATTCTTTGGTGGATGCAATTGGAGCTAATTGCAGGATCTAGATAACTAGTGAAGACATGACTCAATGAAGTCTGTTGGGAGCTAGAACTTGGAGGGTTCAAGTACTTTGGGTAGATTAGGCTTAGAGGGTCTTTTTGATAACCTTGTACTCCAATTTTATTCACTAAAGGATCATTTCAGCTTGGAGGGTCACGGAGAGGTTTTTACGCCGAGCATTTCAGTTTTCCTCTTCCATAACACATCATGGTGTTATCTTGTGTTTGCATCTCTCTTCCCTTACTCCTTGTGTTTTATAATTTATTGTTAATTATGTATGCCCATGCACTAGGTAGTAGTCCCGGTTAATTGCGCGCTTTGTTTACTCTTATTCCGCACTTAGTTGAGTATATTAAAAGCAATTAAGCCGTATTTTAATATTGGGGGTCTAAACAAGTTTTAGTAGTTTTACACTATTGAGCTTTCAAATATGAAAGTTATTTCGGATAGAATTAAACTATAATAATTTTTTCATAAAAAAAAAGACTATAATAATTTGGGTGAATTACATTACCTTCTCCAATTAATTCAAACTGATTGATTAATAAAACATCAATGTTGTTATCATCTTTAATGACATTTAAATTTAATGAAAAAAGTATGTGGTTGAATTTAATTGAAGAATGCAATGTATTACATCTAAGATACTATACATAATATAGTAGAAGAATGTGATTAAATGATTAAACTTACTATTTTTCAATAACTTAAGTTTTGGGGAGAATTGGTAATTTAACATGGTATTAGAGTAGGTCCTGAGTTTAACCCTCATCTCCTATACTTTACCTCAAATTTAAAATCTCATGTGTTGGGCCTTGCCTATTAATTAGGAGTTTAAGCCCATACATGTGGGAAAGTGTTAAAAGTATGTGGTTCAATAATTAAATTTACACATTTTATAATAGTTTAAACTTTTGGGATTATCGATAATTTAATAAAGTTTTGTCTGAAGTAAAGCATGTTGAGAGATGGACCTCATTTTGGTATTTATTATTATTATTATTATTATTATTATTATTAATTACAACAATAGGGAGGGAGAATTTAAACCCTAGATTTCTCTGTTAAAACTACCAAGAGGTGCAAGATAGGCTACAAAGGTCTTGGCCATATCTTTATTGGATGTGCCAAAAAGTCGAAGGAATAGGATAAAAACAAGTAAGGAGTAGCGAAATGTCCCTGAATCTACCTCCGTCCCATATTATTGGTTTGCCAATTTGCATCGTAAAGTAACTCTTTTTATGGCATATGATGTTTATATAACCAAAAAGGTGTTCATGTTTAATTTGCAACACTTTGCATATAAGGTTGTGTTTGGCTCAATGTAAAATGTTTTCAGAGTGTAAAATATTTTCAAGTGAAAATATTTTTCTGAAAGGAAGATATTTTCAGGTGTTTGGTTGCATCCCAAAAAATGCTTTGGAAAATATTTTAAGGTGTGTTGGGTTATAGATTGACTCCGGTTAATTAATTCAATTACCGAAGTTGATTAATTAGGTCAAATTACATGTAAATCGTGGAGACACCAACAAATCACCAAATAAACTAATTGTAGCAGAAATTAAATTGACACGGTGATTTGTTGACGAATGGGGAAAACCTCTTGCAAGGCAAAAACCCCACCAGGTGAATTCAAACTCACCATTCCCAAGAATTCACTAATCAAGAACAAGCGGTTACAAGTATAAGGAATCTTACCACTACCCTAGACTATCCCAAAATACCAACCTATAGTTGAACATTTACTTTAATACCCAATTGGACTTGATCTTGTAGAAGACTTCTTCGCATGCACGGATCCCAGTACGTGACTAACTCCAGCAACTTGATTGACTATTGTTGGCTGCAAAGATCTTCACTTCAAAGCACGTTGAAGATCAGTAAGCACATGGTTACAAAACCCTAAGGTGCACTGTAGACACTCGATTTTGCACCCATAATTTAATCTTGGAGGATGGCTAAAGTGACCATTCATATACCTAAAATTTAGAGTTGCATTAGATGCATTAATTTATTCATTGCATATCATAACAATGATCTTGAGACTCTAACAGTTGCAACGGTATGCCCGATTCTCAAATCGGACCGTTGGATTGAAAGATATCACATGATCAAGTTTTCACGGTCTGCATGCATTTTGTTTGGGTGGAACCGATCACGCATGATTAATTTAAATTAATTCTGATTGGTCAAACAATTAAAATTAATTAAATAATTTTGTGATTGGTTGTTGGTTAGTGTCCAAAAATAAGCTTACTTGTGTGAGAATAAAGTGAATAATCAGATAACAAAGAAGTTGTGGATAATTAAGTTTTTTTAGAATATTTATCTATAAGATAATTATCACTTTAAAGACCTAAATCTCAAGAAAAAGGGATTGATTTTTAGAATACGAATCAAAAACACGTCTAGGTGCAATTTCTGGCTCAAAAATCCTCAAAAAAGGAGTCCAAATCGAACCAAAACTCATAAGCGGGCCTGGCACCCAAAAGGGCCTATCGGCACTCTTGGAGTGTCAATCGGCACTTCTCAAGTGCCAATTGGCCCAAATGCCTGGCCCAGCCCAGGAACTTCCTAATTGAGATAAAACTTATCTTTTCTGAATTTTTAGAGATAAGGACGCATTCCAATTCATATCTAATCTCATTCAGCTTATTTTTTAAGCATCCCAACCTCTATAAATTGAGGAAAAGGATCAGAATTTAGGGCTCTTCTTTTCTGACTTCTCTGCTCCCCTTACGTTAAAGACATTCTAGAGGCTTTTACTTTAAGAACTTCTTTTTTGTAAGTATTTTAGACCTCAAAGAAGTGAAAACTTCTTTGATTTCTAAAATATTCTTCTATTGAAGAGCACGCTCATGCAAGAGGTATCTAGTTTCATTCTATTGTTTGTTTTTTTCTTTTCCATTATTAATATGTTGTGATTGTTTATTGCATGAATTTGGTTAATATGTTTGATTTTATTGTGCCATGTTTTTAATTCATATTTGCCATGCTTATATACTTTGTTGGAATTTTCTTTGACATGTTCTTTAGTTGATTGTCTGTTTTAATTTTTTTTTCTTTGATTTCAAAATCTACTAATGATTATCAAAACTTTTTTTTAAAAATTCAAAACTGGTCTATATTTTCAATAAATATAGATCTGTACTTTTTTGGTCACAAAACTGGTTTGTATTTTCATTAAATACAGATCTGTATTTTTTCCGGTCACAAAACTTATTTGTATTTTCATTAAATACAGATTTGAAAATTTTTCTGAGAAAGTTTTCTTTTTTATAAAATTGCAGATTTTGAAATTTCAAAGAAGGAATTAAGAGTTAGGTTAAAGTCTTTCTTTTTAATATGTGATGCATGCATAATAAGTTTGTCTCATGAATATGAATCATCTTTTAAAAATCTTATTTTTTTAACTTTTAAAAACATATTTGATTTTTTTTGCAAACCAAATCTCTTTTTTTTTTTTTTTTTTTTTAATTCTTCAAAATAGATATGATTTTTCTTAACAAAATCTTTCTTTTTAACTTTTAAAAACAAATCTGAGTTTTACAAATCAAATATCATTTTTTTTAATTCTTCAAAACATATATGATTTTTCTTAACAAAATCTTTCTTTTTAACTTTTAAAAAAAAGATCTGATTTTTACAAATCAAATATCATTTTTTTTTTTAATTTTCAAAACAGATCTGATTTTTCTTAACAAAATATTTCTTTTTACCCTTTACAAAAACCGATTTAATTTTTACAAATCAAATCTCTTTTTTTCTTTTTTTTTTTCAAGACATATTTGATTTTTCTTTTGAAAGAGGGCATATTCATAGGGCAAATTTTGTAAATTAACTTTGTCAAGTGTTTGTTACATGTGTGTTATAACATATCATTCAACATCATATAAAAGGGTATATAATGGTCATTAGAGTCTAGAAGACCCGACTCTGTCTGTGCAGAATGGGTGCCTAACACCTTCCTATTCCGTAACCTAGCCCCCGAACTTAGGATTTTGGTTAGTAGATTAGTGTTTTGTCTTTAATTTTGGAAAATTGTAACTAGGATCAAAGCTTTGTATTATTTACATAGATTGTAACTAGAACCAAAGACTTGTGAGGTTACACTACCAAAATTGTACTCTTTTTTTTTATCAATGACATTTGAGGTATTTTGGACATGTAATTGTATTTTATTTTTGTATAAAAAATAAGTGGCGACTCCACACAATTACCCAAAAGAGAGGTGCCCTGAGCACCCAAATCTCTTTTTTTAAAGCACCCCCCTTTCGTGATCTCTCACAGTGGCGACTCCACTGGGGATGTCGAGGGCTAAGCTTCGTGTTAGACTTTAAGTAAACAACTATATACCCTTGTTTTTTGTATGATGTTGTTTGTTTGGTTATTTATGTCTTGAGATGTTTTCATGATATTTTTTGTTTATGTTGCCATGTTGATTGTTAAGAGCTTTTCCTAATTGTCATAGTGTATGCCATCAAGACAACAAATATGTATGCACCCATCTCAACATATGGTGGTAGTAACCATGGATCACCGGTCTTCATTAGATTCAGGTACCCAATGGCGAACTCACCAACTCATAACCTAAAGTCACTGGATCATTTTTTTGTTGACTATAAGGAATAGACCATGCCGTTTGGACCAACGTAATGTTCATTACATTACAAGTTGGGAGGTGTAACATCCTAGCTATGGGAAACAATGAAACAACAAACCCACCCTACAATGTAATGACTTAGAACCTACCCTTAGGCCGGTCCATGTTAAAATTGCATTGCATTTTATGTGTGTTTGTTTGGTTGGTAGATTGATGTAGATGGGGACCTAGCTTTGATTGACCTAACCAAGCCTTTTCTTAGGGGAGAATTTGGTCAAGATCAGAGGGAAGACTTCAAAGAGAACCCAAGATCGACATTCAAGCTAGTAGTTCTAGTTCCAAGCCCATCACAGTACTGAAGCCCGTGAGCATAGAAGACACTCCACTACTACAGCATCACAATCCTGTGTTCGACTTACAAGACAGCCCAAGCCACAAAAAGTCTGAAGACTCCATCACTGTGGTAGAAGGGGGAGAGCATCCAAACACTAAAGAACCCATGAACATTCAAGAGCTACTATATACCATGGTAGTGAGTCAAATTCAGTTGAGGGAAGACATAAACCTTATCGTACAGCAGTTTCAAAACCTGATCAGAATCCCCCTATCTTGGAAGGTGAGAAGAAGATTAATGATAGGATAAACTGTTGGGGTTTATAACTTAAAATCCAATTTATTGGCATGTCATAAATAATTAAATTGTTTAATTATATAAGACTATCTATAAAAGAACTAATGGGACATTATCTTAGTCCATGAGATGCATAGCATGTGATTTATGTGAAAAGTCACAGAAGATATAAATCACAAGTTCTTTGTAAACTCAGAATTTTAGTTCGTAGTCGGTGATGAAATTGGGCGTTTCATCTGTGAAGACTATAACATATCAACTACGATGATTTGTCTTGATCATGGAAATGGAGACTTCTAGTTGGTATGTTGATATGTTTTAAGAGTTAAGACATATTGAACTGGACCGCTGTGAGATTTATTATTCTCCTAACGACTGTCAAATGAATTATAAATCTCACGACTTCTATTTACATGAACTCTAAATCCTGAGAGAATAATGGACCTGATCATGAGATGTAGGTTACTTTGATATATCAGGAGTGAGATCTATAAGTCACGATCAAAACCTCAGTATGTTGGGCAGCCGCATTTAGTGTTGATGGAACATATATTCTCAAGATGGAATTCATAGTCTTTTAACGGAGATATAAAATATTCCCTTGAGATAAGTTTAATGGGCTTGGTTATTTAGAGTGTTGGGCCCAACCACTTTAGTAAAGAGTTACTAAAGTATATATATTTATGAAATTGGATTTCATAAATATATATTGAATAACATAAAGGATTAAACCGGGTACTCAAGGTTTAAGATGTAGTAATCTTCAAAGTGGTAGTCTATTTCATGACTTTGTATTATTACGAATATTTTAATGAAGGGGTTGCATGTATAATAAAATCTTGGGATATAATTTATAGATAAGGCCTAGAGTGCAACTATATTTATATAGTGGTATTAAATATAGTTAATGGTAACTTTGGACTTGTCAAGAGTTGACAGAAAAGCCCAAGGCCCATTGGAGCTAGTGTCTTATTGGTCCATTTTGGTCCCATTCCAAGCCACATACTAGAGCCCAATTGGAATGGCCCAAAAGGCTAGCCCAATTAGATAATCAGTTATATATAAGGAGAGAAACATACATAATTTCATAAGTATTTTTTCATAAGAAAAAGATAAAGGTTTTCATAAGGCTTTCATTAAGATCATATGAAGAAATGAAATGGTGTATGTGGGTGTTGGACACTCTTTATTCTCTCCTTGGAAACTGATTGAGAGACCACACATCTTTGGTATCAAGTGGAATTGGAGTGAAGATTAAAAGTATTCCCAAGTACTTCCTGATCTTTGGTTTTGAATTTCACCGCACCAAGGTACGCTTTCTTGTTCTCAAATTCTGAAACTTACATAGTACATGTTATCAATTGCGAATGAAGTAGATCCGTTAACTTTTTGCTACGTGTGTTTTATATGCGATACAAACATGTATTTTTTTCAACATAAACAAGGTGGAAGAGATGATCAAAAGAGCCCGTAAGATGGAAGACCTTATGGACTACCAATCACTCTCACTTTTCCCCGATGTAAGATTGCCTCCCAAGTTCAAGATGCCAACCTTGGACAAGTTCGATGGGACTGGCTGCCCAAAGTCCCACTCGAAGATGTACATGAGGGCTATACAGCCTCTAGGAGCAACTGAAGAACTACTTGCTCAAATATTTCAAAATACCTTGACTGGAGCTATTCTTAGGTGGTTCCTTAACCTAGATGATGTTAGAGCAAGGAGTTAGGAGGACATTTACCGCGAGTTTCACAATCAATACAAGTACAACATAGAAGTGGATGTGACGAGGAGAGATTTGGATACCACTAAGCAAGAACCAAAAGAATCTTTCTCTACCTTCATTACCAAGTGGAGGTCCAAAGCTGTAGAGATGATAAATAGACCAAGTGAAGAAGAACAATTGACCATGGTTGTAAAAAATTTGTTACCTATATACGATAAGTATTTATTTGCTTAATATTTTCCTAATTTTAAAGCTTTGATTGCTGCTGGAACCCAAATTGAGGATGCAATAAATAATGGCACTATAAAGAATGAGGATGCACCGAGGTTTAAAAAGAATTTAGGATCTAGTTCTAAAACTATAGAAGCCTCTAATATATACAAAAAATGATCCTTACCAACTTATTGCCCCTATTGCCCCCGTGCAAATATCATAAAGGCCGCCCCCAAGGCCTAGGAGAGAATTTCATGAGTTGTATATGCCTGTAAGTCAAGTGTTTAAAAAAATAAAAGCAAAAGGGCTACTAAAACCCTTAGACCCAAGACCAATCCCAAACCCATTACTTGCAAGATTCATTGTGAGTAAAAGGTGTGCCTACCATCAAGGTCCCGGTCATGACACTGACAAGTGTTTTGGCCTTTGTCATGCAATTCAAGATTTAATAGACACTAAGGTAATTGCACTGCCTACAAGGCTTAGCATCACAAATATTCCCTTGCCCAACCACAATTTTGGGAGAGGACCAATGATTAATTGCTTGATGACTGAAGAAGAAGGAGGAAAGGACTTGTCTAAGTTAATTTATGACCTACTTGAGTGCTTTATGATGACATGGGAAGAGTTAATGGGTATGACATCCACTACAGGGCATGATATATGGAGTGAAGATGTTACAGAAACCCCAAATTACCCAATATCCACATATGGGGGGAGACACTTCAAACCCTGATCAAACTACCCAACATCCATAAATAGGGGGAGACACTTCAAACCCTAATCAAGTTACCAAACACCTACATATGGGGGGAGACACTTCGAATCCCCATCAAACAACCCAATACCTACATATGGGGGGAGATACTTTGAACCCCAATCAAATGACCCAGCATCCACATATGGGGGGAGAAAATTTAAACCCCAAGATACCGATCTAAATGACCCATCAAAAATTGCCCACATCACAAGAGAGGGAGACACTTCAAACCCCCACATTTGGAGACAGACAACCTGATAGAAGCCTTGAACAAATACCCAACAAACACCCATAGAAGAGGATGAGGTCTTCAAGCAATTACATAAAACACAAGCAAATATATCTTTATGGGGTTTACTTATGGCCTCATACAAGCACCGCCAGAATCTGGTAGACTTTCTCAATCAAATCCAAGTCCCTACAACTACTACTTCTCAAGATTTGAATGCTATGATTGGGTGTATAAGTAGGGAACTCACTATTTCCTACTCTGACAAAGATTTGACGAAGAAGGAGAAGAACTACAATGACCCATTGCACATTACTGTAGATGCCAAAGGCAAGAGGATTCCAAAGGTTCTAATTGATGATGGAAGTGCCTTAAATGTGTGTCCTTTAAAGACTGCAAGTTGCTTGGGCCTAAGTATTGAAGATTTTGTGCCAATTGATCAGCATGTGAGGGCATATGACAATAGTAGAAGGGAGGTCTTGGGAACTGTGACATTGGAGCTCATTATAGGGCCAATGCTCAAGAATGTGGAATTTCAAGTCCTGAACATAGCTTCGTGCTTTAATATGGTCCTTGGGCGACCATGGATCCATGATACAGAGGCCGTACATTCATCCATATATCAAAAGGTTTGGTTTCTGCATGAATGAGCCATAGTTACCATATATGGTAATACTTTGACCATACCAAAGCCCATTTTCGATATCGATTCTAGGAAGGAGCCATTGACCTTGGATGGCTTTGAAATTGAGAAGCCTAGTTTTGGAAGAAGAGAAGAAGAAGCAGAGAAAATTCTCATGTACTTTGCTCCTTATGGAAATAACAATGTGGTGGCAATGATGAGGAGAATAAATTATCTTCCAAGGATGAACTTAGGGAAGACTGTGAAGAAGGCAACTGCTCAAGTCCCGATAATTCCTACAACCACCCCACTTTTTGGGCTAAGTTATAAGCCTCCTGATGATGACTTGCTAGAGATGAAGGTGAGAAGAATGGCCCGTGCCAAGGCCAAGGCAAAGGTACTTCCTTGTCTGCTAACCCCTAAAGCCCTATACTCCCACTTTGAATGGAAAATTTGTCAAAGCTGGAGATAGTCAACGCTATTGGGGATTCCCTGAATCGAGATATGATCCTGAGTTGAAAATAATGGTGCCTGAGTTTGAGCTATTCTTTGATTGTAACAACAAGCTTCTAGAACTGAAGAAGGAAGACACAAATTAGGTCCCCATTGATTGGGCTAATTACATGGACCCTGATGCAATGACTACACTTTTGGGAGATGCCATCTGCAATATAGAAGAAGAAGAGTACTAGAAGGCTTGCCAACATGCATTGAAAAACCCTATGGGAGGCCCTCGGATTGGAGCTGCATTACAGATGTTAGTTCAAGGTTAGGCCTTCGATATGACAAGCATGGTAGAGAAATTCCTAAGTTAGGGTCATTCCAAAATTCAGAACTTGGCTCACTGACCCCATACACTGAGGAGGAAGATGACATAGATGCTAGATTGGCCACCCTAGACAGAAAGTTGATGATCCATAGTTTCAAAAAATTAACACTGGATAGTCTTGAAGGTGAAGATGAGAGAATGGAAGGGAATGAGTCAGAATACCTCCCCCAATACATCCACCCGAACAACAAAGGAAAGCAAGATATGTTTGGTGAGTGGATGGACAGTATAGAGCGTCTGGATGCTTATGTGACTGACAAGCCCACAGATATGGAGATTGATGATGAAGGCACGAATTATATGGATGAAGGCCCCATGGTACAGATGCTGAGGGAAGATGGAACTCATTAGGAGTTACCCGCCATTGTTGAAACCATAACCGAGTTGAAGAATTAGGCATGGGAGGGAGCCGCCCACCCCATGGAAGACTCTGTGGAGAAGATCAAGACCATTGAGCCAATCAATCGTGCCAAAAACATTGTTTCTGTCCTTATTGAGTCTATTTCTGTTAGTATTATTGTTCTTGTTGAGTTTGTTTGTGATTGTATTCCAATAGAGTCTATTTCTGTTGAGAACTTTTTTCCTTATAATGTGATTTTTGATTCTGATAGGCTAAGAATGTATTTACCCCTTGTGATATATTAATTGATTAATTAGCCAAGTGAATTAATTAGGTTCAATTACATGCAATGAGCGTAGTAGCACAAACAAATCACCAATAACTAAAGTATGCAGTGGAAATTAAATTGACACGGTGATTTGTTTATGAATGGGGAAACCTACACGGTAAAAACCCCACCGGGTGTTTTTAAGGTCACCACTCCTGAGAATCCACTATTATCAAAACAAGCGGTTACAAGTAAAGAAATCCAGTACCTTATACCAACCTACAGTTGAACCCTTACCCCAATACCCAATTGGACTTGTTCTGTAGTGACAATCTCTTCATGTAATGCACGGCTCCCAGTACGTGACTAACCAATTGCGCGGATCCCAGTACGCGACTTCAATCACCAACTAGAGAAAGTTGTTGGCTGCAAAGTTTTTTAGTTCATCACATGATGAAGATCAAGAAGCTCCTTGGTTACAAAACCCTACGGTGCACAAACACAGTAGCTTCTTCATAAGAAAGATAAACTAGGGCAAATTCTGTCTCCGGTCACAATTTGCTTGAACAAACTTTGCTCAACACTTGTGTAACTTGCTCCACCTTTGACGGCCCTTAAAATAGTCCTTTTATATGTCTAGGGTTGTGAGAAAAGAAAACCCAAACATACAATCATGGATTGGAGTCAAAATAGACCTGAAACTCTGTTTTTCATAAACCTCGACAGATGCCTATCTGTCGAGTTGTTGTCGAGCCACGGGCTAGAACAACTCTTCAAGGCTCGATAGATGGCTAGCTGTTGAGCTTTAATGAACAGCACTTTCTGCATTTGAATCTTGGACAGACTTCCATGATTTTAACACTTGAACTTGAAACGAGGTTTCTTGAAGCATTAAACATATCCAGATCTACCCAAATACAAGTAAAGTTTGTTTTGTCAAAGGATTAGCCAATTACATAAAATAGTGACATATGTTCCTAACAAGTGAATCACATATGTCCTAACAATCTCCTCCTTTGGCAATCCGTAACAAAACCACAACAAACAAATGAACATATGAGAGAAGTCATAAATCACTTAACTCATATTCACTTGTTGAATACAATAATATCTATCCTAACACAAATTCTTGAAAATTTTTGCTAAAAGAGAGTTTATGGCAAGAAAGACTTTGACAACCTGTATTTCTGAAACACTTTAAACAAAACTCATCATGGCATCTTAGTGTGAAACAAAAATAATAGATTGCATACAAAATATAAGAAACATGTGTATAAAGAAAGAAAAGAAACAACACATGGTAAGGGTAGGTGAAAAGAAAAACATACATCAATATAAAAGGAATATAAGTACAATGTATGTCAAAACGGTCACAAGAGTACAATATACAAGATATGATGTATCTGAAATAGAAAGAAAAGAAAAAAAAAAATACATCAAGTCCTCAGTACATCCCTCAATGTACACACTCCCCCTAACAAAAATCTCCTATGCTAACCCTCCCCCTAACTATGACTACTCTCATAACCAAAACTACTCCCCATTTTTGTCACGAGTGACAAAGGGTAAGAATGTCAAGTAGACATCTCATCAGAGCTGGAAGAGCTAGCATCTCCATCATCATCGTTGTCGTCGTCGTCGGAGTCGTCATCGTCCTCAGATGCCTTAGGTGCCACGGGAGGAAGAGAGGGAGACTCCACAAGTCACCAAGGCGAGCCTACCGTCTAGCAATACGGCCGACACAAGTGTTCACCTGATACAACTCAGTAAAGAGTGTGTCAAGGTGAGCATCCATGTGCTGAAGCTGCTCCATGATCGCATCCAAAGTCACACCTCCTGCAGAAGTAGAGGAAGCGGAGGTGGATGGAGCTGAAAGAGTGGGAGGAGTTGTCGAAACGGACCACCTTGAATGAAACTGTGCCTCACTTCGTTTAACAGTAGCGTAGTCAATGGCACACATAACGTGAAAGTGGTCAGAAACAGGGAAGGGAACGAAAAAATGGCGTAAGATCCTCGTGATAGCTGAAGGGAAGATGAGCTTATCACGGGTCGCCGTATCCCTATAGAAATCTATAATGGAAAGAATGAAATGTGAGGGAAAATCTATAGGGAGATGCTCTAACAAAGAAAGCAAAAATCGAGCACGGGGCTCAGTAATAGAGTTATAATGAGAAAGAGGATAAAGAACAAAAGTCATAACCATGTTCATGAATCTAGGACCTTTAGCAAAGGTCGAACATGGAGTAAATTGACGATCGCCCCAATCAGCGGGACGCTTACAAAAAGCAGAAATCATCTCGTCTTTGGACACAGTCCTTAGACGCTCACAACTGGGTAGTTAGGATACTCTACCCTCGAGACATGGAGCACCTCGGATACAATATCCGGTGTGACCACTATGCGCGTACCTCGAACGCGAGTAATGAAGAAAGGTACTGAAGAATCAAGTCCATGCATGTTGGAGTAAAACTCCTGGATCAACATGGATGGACAGGTGATCGAGACGTTACACAGTGACTCCCAACCCCGACTGTGAATGACAGTAGGTAGGTCAGTGTCGGAGAAGTCCGACAAAATGACTTGGCGTTTCGAATGAACGCCTCGTCTAGAGAAGTTCTCCGAGAAGTCCTTTCGGGCTCGCTCATCACGGAACCAAACAGAAGAGGGGGTGGGATCAGAAGAAGAAGATGCCTCGGAACGAAGAGGGTTCTGGGACGGAGCAAACTTATGTTTTGGTGCCATGACACACTAATGTAAACTAGAGAGTGAGGGGGAAGAAAGAAACACATAGAAAAGTCTCAAAAATAGTTCAAATATATAAAAATATATTGAATGTAAAGGACGTATGCATGAAAATGCATGAGCATGTGACGTGCAAAGATAATTGCATCATGGGCTTAGCCCAATCCAAACCTACTAGCACACAAGCAATTTAACATATATAACACACATCTAAATGCATGAAAATATAGTTATAATGCACATGGGATGCAATGCATGAAGATTTTAAAGCATTTTTACAAAAACCAACCCAAAAATTTCACAATAACTTCATCAATTTTGAAAAACCCTAAAACCTAGGTCTAATGCATGAAGAATGAAGGATTTAGACACTTACCAAGCAATGAGAAACTTGATTAAGGCCGAAAATCAACTTAGGATGAAGTTTGGAGTGAGAGAGGGAAGTTTAGGAGGTGAAGAGATATGGATAGATTGAGTGAAATGAAGTCCGATCGAGTGAAATGAACCCTTATATAGAAGTTCAGTAAATCTCGACAGATAGAGGTGTCGAGCTTTAAAAGCTTTGACAGATGCAGCTATTGAGAAGGTGTCCACAGTAAAATAAGCTCGATGGATTGAGGAGGTATCGAGGAGCTATCGAGAGGACAAGAACTTTCTCGATTGATCCACCTAGCTATCGAGAGGTGTAGAGATTGCGATAAAAAGCAACTGAAGAACTCGATAGATAAGCCAGGTGTCGAGGAGGTGTCGAGATTGCTTAAAAACAGTTTTTCAAGAAGAGAAAAACATAGATATGAATGCAATCAAACATGCAACTCAACCAATGATCCAAACAGCATTTTGAACACTCAAAATCATCTCTCAACCAAAAAAAATTAGCACATAGATCCCAAAATCACACATACACACACTAAACAAGTCTAACCAATTTTATATTTCAAAAACAAGTCAAGACAGTTTAGTGAGCATACATTAACACATGTAAACCTTGTGATGGCCAAATCACATTGTACCTACACATGTATCAAGAGTAGCAAAGAATATTGGTGTTGTGTGTGAAAAACATCGCAAGATTGCATAAGTGTATACATGTTATGACGATTTGAGATATGAGAAAATCACTTTAACTCATACACAATCATAATTGTTTGATGGGGACTATCACCTTCGAGGTACATCCTATAACTCCCATATCTCCTATAATACACGCTTGCAATCATATATAAAGCATTTTGATCTTTTTGCTTTTCAATTTTCTTTGCATATTTTTCTTTTAATAAGCATATCATACATGGGCATATAAGAGATAGAAAAGAAATACCCAATGATGTTAAGCATTTTGACATTCCACTTTTGCTATGCCGAAGCATACAAATGTCATTTCATGATTGGCGGGCAATAGTGGTGAGATGGTTATTTATGCCTTTCTCTTAGGATTTTCTATTCCTTCCCGTCAAAAAAAGTGATACGAGTGTTAAGTACAAGAGATTACTTAATCTTACTCATCATAAACAAGAGCCACAAACCTCACTTGCTTAGTTGTGCATAGAGATGCTCATCTAAGCTTAGGGGCGGAGCCACTTGGCTCCTTGGCCCTCCCCCCAAAATTTTTCAAATTTCCCTTGGAGTATATATAAAATTGACTTGGGCCCTTCCAAAAATTGATATCCGGCCCCCCCAAAATTATTTCAACAATTCCTCTTGAGTACTAGTCCAATACAACTTCAAATAAAAGAAAAACCTCGGCCCACATCTAGCCCCACTAGCCAGCCCCAGATCCTTAATAAAACAAAAAATTTCTCCTCTAAACTAAGCACACTTCCAGCCCAGCCCAACCCCAAATCTAAAATACGTAATCAAACAAAGCAAAGACATCTTCCATTCTCACCATTTGAAAAAAAAAGAGAATAATCTGACTGTCACAACTACACTTTGGTTTTTTTCCTTCTCAGTTCTCAATTCACGCCTCCAATAGTGTCACGCCTCTACCTTGGAAACAATCTCCTCACCTGCTCGCCATGACGTCGCAACCTCCACTAGCCCGCTGACTTGTTCATCACCTCAACCTCAAGCCTTCACCTAAATTCCTCAAGATATCTCATTTAGTCATTCTCATCTCACTTCTCTCTCTTTTTCTCAACAACTGAACTAAATACTGAAGTTTGAATAGTAGAATAGAAATATCAAATATTTGTATGTGAATGTGTGATATCCCTTTGCCAGCACAACTATTTATGCATATTTGACTTTGTTTTTTTTGTGTTTATTGTTATTGTATTCTTTATTCTTGACCCACTGACTCCACTAACTCTATGACTTATCCTTTTGGCTTTTGTGTTGTTTGTCTCTTGAGTGGGGGTAGGGTGGGGCTTGCATTGTGTAATTGGGTAATAAAGTAAGTAAATTATAAATAAATAAATAAATTAATCTATGGAAGGCAATTGGGATGAAGGTCGTGAGTCTGTGTATTTTGTTTTCAGCCATTACATTATGCAAGATAGCAGGGTGTTGTTAATTTATTTGGTTTATGTTGTTTGTTTATACTTTTGATTTATTTGTTTATTTAATTTATTATCCTAAAAGGCCATTACTTAACTAAAGGTGTATTTATTCCATGAAAAATCGTCGCCAAGCATGATTTGATGTGAATGTTCTTTTTTTATGTCTACATTGAACTAGACAGTTTTTCATGTTCATTAACATACAAGAATATGATGATATATGAAAGTTGATAATTTTGTATTCAATAGACTTATGAATTATATTTAGTATATCTCAACTACAACCCGCCCCCCCCCCAAGTAATTATTCCTGGCTACTCTCCTGTCTAAGCTACAAGAGATACAAAGTTTAGAAAACTTTGTTTCAATGGCCATCCAAAGTACACGAGTACCAATGTACACAGACACACATTGTTTTTGTATTTTTCTGATTTTTCAATTTTTTTTTTAATTTTTATATGAAAAACAAAATAAACAAAAATGAAAACAAACAAAAACAAGTTAAACAAAGCAAAGCATAAAACTAGATTGACTCAAAACAGTAAAGCAAAACACTCAAGTAATACAAACAAAAACAAGAAGAGGAGAAAGAAAAAATGACATAATCACTTGGAGCCATTTTCCTTCCATACCTTGGAAGAACCTTTCCTTTGAGTAAACCCTTGAACCGGCGGTGAGGGGGAAGAATTGAAACCGTTCAAGTTCGAAAGGAACATGAGGGCTTTGAGAAGATCTCCAAGAGGAGCAAAAGAGGATGGAAACTGATTTTGGTTTCCCGATGCCATCATGCCGTTGCTCTGTTGAGTGGCTAGCCATTTATAGCAATTAGGTCGAGTATGACCAGCTTCTCTACAGTGATGACAGAGATGCTGCTTCTTCTGTTTAGGCTTTTGAGAGTTAACCTTCTTAGCCCTAGGGTTTTTAGCTTTTTTCTTATCCTGCTTAGGGGGTGCTCCTAAGATAGATTTACCCTTGTCTATGTTCTCACTAGCTAAATCATTTTTAACAACATTCTTCTCAGTTTCAATATTATTAGCAAGAGGAACAAAAACAGTAGTACTAGTAGAAGTAATACTAGGAGAAGAGAAATCATACCCTAAACCGGTTCGATCAGAAGCTGATTTCTGAAGACTGAGCATCTCGTTGAGCTTAGCACTTGAAGTCCTTTCCAGCTAAGCTCTGACTTGGAACAGTTCTACCTCAAGTTTCTTGGTTTTCTCAGCCAAGAAATTATTCTCAAACCTCAGTGCTCCAATAGTCTGATTGGCTTCATCAAACTTTGTGGAAAGCTCTTCTTGTTCCAGCTCTACATCACTAAGCTTCTTGGTGGTCAACCTATACATCTTCTCATACTTCTTTAAGACCTTGTATAACTTTGCATAAGCTGTATGGATGTCATCTTGTTCATCCATCTTCTCAAACTTGGACTCCACCAATTCCTCTTCTTCATCCACGTCTTCAACAATCCCCTCAGTAGGATTGACAATGGAAGTGAAGGCATTCAGGATTCCGTCATCCTCATTGTCGGAATCATCCTCAGGCTCGGTGTCATTCAATGTAGTAGCAAGTGCCTTGCTCTTCCCAATGGTCTTGAGATATATGGGGCACTCCTGTTTCATATGTCCAAAGCCTTGACACCCAAAGCACTTTGGTCCTGAGGGAACAGTGTACTGACTACCATCCCTAGCATCCTTCTTTCCTTTGTCTTGGCTCTTGAACTGAGAAGAATTGGATTGCTTACGATCCTTGTCGAAGCCCTTTCCATTTGCATTCTTCATAAACTTCTTGAATTTCCTGGTGATGTATGACTTCATCTTAGAATCTTCATCATCTGAAGACTCATCCGTGTCACTGCACTTGACCTTCAGTGCCATGCTTTTGCTTTTACCCGATTTACCAATTCTTGTTAAACCTAACTCATAGGTCTGCAGATTACCAACCAGCTCTGTCAAAGGAATCTTGTCAATGTCCTTTGACTCTTTTATTGCAGTAATCTTGGCATGAAATCTCTCGGGTAGAGATCTGAGCACCTTTCTCACAATTTTGGGTTCAGGAATGGTTTCCCCAAAATTGAAGGCTGAGTTCACTATGTCCTTGAGCTTGGCATAGAACTCATCAAACAACTTATCCTCCTCCATCTTGATCTCTTCAAAGCTTGTAGTGAGCCTCTGAAACTTTGAATCCTTGACAGCCTTACTTCCCTCATAGGTTGTCTGGAGAATGGTCCATGCTTCCTTAGCAGTTTCAGTGGAGGATATCTTCTTGAACTCCTCATTAGTGACCGTACTGAATAAGGCATTCAATGCCCTGCTGTTGAAGTTTTCCGCCTTGATCTTGGCATCATCCCAATCGGCCGGCGCTTCCTTCAGCTTGGTCCAGCCTATCTCAACAGCTTGCCACACCTTCTCATCTAGAGACTGCAAGAAAGCTCTTATGCGTACTTTCCAGTATGCATAGTTAGTGCCATCAAATAAAGGAGGTATAATAAGAGACTGTCCTCTATCCATGACAAACAGGGGTCAACAGATCACATAGCAAAGATTAAACCTAATCAGAGCGTGCCTGCTCTGATACCACTTGATAGGCCAAGAATTATTTACCCTTTGTGATATATTAATTAATTAATTAGTCAAGTGAATTAATTAGGTTCAATTACATGCAATGAGCATGGTAGCACAAACAAATCACCAATAACTAAAGTATGCAGCGGAAATTAAATTGACACGGTGATTTGTTTACGAATGGGGAAAACCTACACGGCAAAAACCCTACTGGGTGATTTTAAGGTCACCACTTCCGAGAATCCGCTATTATCAAAACAAGCGGTTACAAGTAAAGAAATCCAGTACCTTATACCAACCTATAGTTGAACCCTTACCCCAATACCCAATTGGACTTGTTCTGTAGTGACAATCTCTCCTTGTAATGCACGGCTCCCAGTACGTGACTAACCAATTGCGCAGATCCCAGTACGCGACTTCAATCACCAACTAGAGAAAGTTGTTGGCTGCAAAGCTTTTTAGTTCATCACACGATGAAGATCAAGAAGCTCATTGGTTACAAAACCCTACGGTGCACAAACACAGTAGCTTCTTCACAAGAAAGATGAACTAGGGCAAATTCTGTCTCCGGTCACAATTTGCTTGAACAAACTTTGCTCAACACTTGTGCAACTTACTCCACCTTTGATGGCCCTTAAAATAATCATTTTATATGTCTAGGGTTGTGAGAAAAGAAAACCCAAACATACAATCATGGATTGGAGTCAAAACAGACCTGAAACTCTATTTTTCATAAACCTCGACAGATGCCTATCTGTTGAGCTACTGTCGAGCGATGGGCTAGAACAGCTCTTCAAGGCTCGATAGATGGCTAGTTGTCGAGCTTTAATGAACAACACTTTCTGCACTTAAATCTTGGACAGACTTTCATGGCTTTAACACTTGAACTTGAAACGAGGTTTCTTGAAACATTAAACATATCCTAGATCTACCCAAATACAAGTAAAGTGCGTTTTGTCAAAAGATTAGCCAATTACATAAAATAGTGACATATGTTCCTAACAAGTGAATCACATATGTCTTAACAGATCATGCTTATTTGTTGGCTTTGAATGTTTTTATTTCGAAAATTGGTAAAGAAACTCTTAATAATAAGGAATTAAAACAAGGGCATGTAGAACCTATAAAAGAAGAAACCCAACCTGTTAACCTGGGAACTAATAATGAACCTAAGATGATACAAGTGGGCAATACCTAACCTCCTCTGAGAAAGATGCATTAGTGGCACTACTGATGGAATTCAAAGAGGTATTTGCATGGTCATATGAAGACATGCCTGGGATTGATACATATATAATGCAGCATTGCATTCCAACAGATCCAACCATGAAGCCGTTTAAGTAGGAGTTGAGAAGAATGAAGCTTGAGTGGACTCTCAAAATCAAAGAAGAAGTCGAGAAACAGTACAATGCAGGATTTTTGGGAGTGGTCAACTACCCAGAATGGTTAGCTAATGTGGTTCCGGTGCCAAAGAAGGATGGAAAAGTGAGAATGTGTGTAGATTTCTAAGATCTTAATAAGGCTAACCCGAAAGATGATTTTTCTTTACCTCATATTGATATCTTGGTTGATGAAACAGCAGGACATGCCTTGCTGTCATTTATGGATGGTTTTTTAAGATACAATAAGATAAAGATGGCTTCGGAAGATATGGAGAAAACCTCCTTCATTACTCCATGGGAGACGTATTGCTACAAGGTCATGCCATTTGGCCTTAAGAATGCTGGAGCCACTTACCAACGTGCAACCACTACTCTGTTGCATGATTTAATTCATAAAGAAGTAGAAGTTTATGTTGACGACATGATAGTGAAGTCCAAAGACCGTGAAGGGCACATACTAGCTTTACAGAAGTTCTTTGAAAGAATCCAATTCTATAAGTTGCGGTTGAATCCAAAGAAGTGCACTTTTGGCGTCACATCCGGAAAGTTGTTGGGGTTTATGGTAAGTCAGAGGGGAATTGAAGTTGATCCTGACAAAATCAAGGCAAGTGTAGATATAAATCCTCCAAGGACTGAGAAGGAGATTCGAGGATTTTTAGGGAGGATACAAGCAATTGTGAGCTGCTTTTCCGATTGCTCAAGTAAGAAGTTCCCACAGTATGGAATGAGCAATGCCAAGAAGCTTTTGAGAAGATTAAGAATTATTTGATGAAGTCACCAATACTGGTTCCACCGGTACCTGAAAAGCCATTATTGTTGTATCTCAAAACTACGGATACAGCAACGGGGGCTTTGCTTGCTCAATACTTAGAGGAGTCTAGGAAAGAGAATGTGATTTACTACATTAGCAAGAAGATATTGTCTTATGAAGAGAAGTATTTACCACTCGAGAAGACACATGTAGCACTTGTATGGGCAACCCAAAAACTCAGACATTACATGCTTGCTTTCAAGGTCTTATTGATTGCAAGAATGGACCTTTAGAAATATTTGATGGAAAAGCCTGTGCAAGATGGGAAGACAGCTAAATGGGTTCTGCTTCTGTTAGAATTAATATTAAATATGTGATTCAGAAGTTTGTGAAGGGGAGAGCAATTACTGATCACTTAGCCCACTGTTCACCTGAAGAAGTTGAAGAAATCCAAGGAGATTTTTCGGATGAGGATATCATGGGGATAGAGTTAGAACCATGGAAGAAGTACATTGATGGAGCAACTAATCAAAATGGAAGTGGCATTGGAGTTCTCTTAATTTCTCCAAAAGGGACACACATCCCATTCTCTAGTAGGCTCAATTTTCCTGCCACTAACAATGCTACTGAATATGAAGCTTGCATGATGGGGCTATAGGTAGCCCTAGGTCTTGGAGTGAAAGAGTTGGAAGTATATAGTGATTCAGCCTTGATAATTTCTCAGATTCAAAATAGATGGAAGATCAAGGAAGAAAGGCTAATGCCTTATCATGAATGTCTTCAAAAGTTGGCCTCGAAATTCGGTAAGATTCAATACTAGTACGTGCCAAGAATGCAAAATCAGATTGCAGATGCTCTAGCAACAATGGCATCCATAATGGATAGACCTAAGGAAGATAAAACTCGACCAATAGTGGTGGAACAAAAAGAAGAGTCAGCTTATTGCATGTCAATAGAAGAAGATAAGGAAAAGAATGAAGAAGGTGAATGGTATTCAGACATTCTACAGTACCTCAAGGATAGGACATACCCAAAGTTTGTAGACAAGAATGACTAATTGGCCATCAGAAGGTTGTCCACTAATTATATTATTTGTGGTGAAAGGCTTTACAGAAGATTATATGACGAAATTCATGAGTCAAGTTATGGGCCGCATATGAACGCACACATGCTGTCACGAAAGATAATGAGACAAGGTTATTACTGGACTATTATGGAAGTAGACTGCGCAGCTCATGTTCGGAAGTGCCATCAATGCCAAGTCCATGGAGATCTGAAGCACATGCCACCTATGCCATTACATACCATGACTTCACCCTGGCCATTCTCTATATGGGGAATAGATATTATTGGGAAGATTCATCCAACAACATCCAATGACCATGAATTTATACTTGTTGCTATTGATTACTTCACTAAATGGGTAGAAGCTGCCTCATACAAGGTTTTGAACTAGAAAAAAGTTGCTCAATTTATTCAGACTAATATCATTTGTAGATATGAGGTACCACATGAAATTATCTCAAACAATGGGCTACATTTCAAGGGAGAAATAGAGAAGCTACTTCGACAATTCAATATTCATCACAATAAATTCTCACCCTACCGTCCATAGACTAATGGAGCAGTTGAGGTTGCAAACAAAAATATAGGGCAAATTTTGAAGAAGAGCACGAAAAACTACAAGGATTGGCATCTACAATTACCCTATGCACTTTGGGGGTATAAGACATCGATTCGGTCTTCCAAAGGAGCCACTCCTTATTCCTTGGTGTATGGGATGAAAGCAATCATTCCCATTGAAATGGGTGTTTGTTCATTGAGAACAGTATTGGAGAGTGAAATCCCTGAGGTAAACTGGGTGCAAAGTAGATATGACCAATTATGCATTGTTGGGAAATTTAGACCCCGGTTGATAGAATTAACAAGTTTTAAACCCAAGTTGTTAATTAGATTTATTATGAATAAACCTTGTTAAAACAAACAAACATCAATATCATGTCAATATCATACACAGCAGAAAAGTAAATAAGACAAGATATGATGACCCAGGAAAAGCAATGAAACAAACTAGTTTCACAGTAAAAAAACTGGGGGGGAAACCTTCTCGAAAAGAAATTCACTATAGTAAAGAGAAGTTTCAAATCTAGTACAAAACCTTTGTCCCTAGACTCTACAATCTCCGTAGATGAACTTACAGCAGAAACCTTCTACTGCTTTAGAACCTTTGAACTCTTCAATATATGAACGCCACCCTTTTGCACAGATCCCAGTACGTGACTAACTCCAACAACTTAAAGATGTTGTTGGCTGCAAAGTTCTTCACTTCATCCACAATGGAGATCAAGAAGTACTTGGTTACAAAACCCTAAGGTGCAAAACACTCAGTAACTTCTTACAGAGAGAATAAGGCACTAGGTCACTTTCTGTATGTGTTCTCTATGTATAACGGCCTTTAAAATAAGCCTTATATATGTCTAGGATTGTGAGAAAAGAAACCCTACATATACATGTCAGCTAGGGCAAAAAATCAGATTTGGAAATTATGATTTCGTAGATCTCAACAGATTCAGCTTCTATCGAGCTTTTGTCGAGCTTCGTTCTTAAATCTCGATAGATACTGTTTCTGTTGAGGTATCTGTCGAGCTTTAATGAACAGCTTTTCTTCACTTGTTTCTTGGTCCAATCTTCATGGCTTTAAGTACCAAACCCATCCTAGATCTACCCAATTACAAGTAAAGTGCATTTTGTCAAAGGATTAGCCAATTATATAAAATATGTCCTCAACAATCTCCCCCTTTGGCAATCCGTGACAAAACCACAACAAAACAACTAATCATGAGAGAAATCTTAAATTACTTAACTCATAACTACTTGTTGTATTACAAAATAAATCTATCCCTACTACAAACTCTAGAAAAACTTTGCAAGAAAAGAATTCATGGCATGATAGATTTTCACAACTTGTCTTTCTGAAACACTTAAACAAAACTCATCAAGGCATCATGTGTGAAATAGAAATAAAGATTGCATACATAAAGAAACATGTGTATAAAGATAGAGAAGAAACAACACATGTAAAGATAGGTGAAGAAGACATACATCATATATATATATATATTCATTAAAGATAAGCACAATGTAGTAAATATGGTCACAATACCGGTGTACAAGAAGATAAAAGAAGCTCCTAAAATAACAAGGAGGTAAACACTCCCCCTAACAAGATGAAACACAATTCCCCCTTACAAAGGCATGTATTTCTCCCTCTAACATGTAGAATCTTAAAAAGAAACCACATTTTCTCCCCCTTTTTGTCATGATTGACAAAGGGTACAAGAAACTATAAAGCTTCACCCAAGAAACATAAAGATGATTAAGGGACATAAAGAATCCATATAAATGCATGAATGTAATGAAACAAGATGCTATGGATGACAAGATAATAGAAAGATGCAAAACATGTGAAAAACAATGCATGCAAGAAGGCCTCGACAGATCAAAAAGCTGTCGAGCTGCTATTGAGCTGGCAGAGAGCACATAAAATTACCTCGATGGATCGAGATATATGTCGAGAATCTATCCAATAGCTACCCAGAAATCTCAATGGATCAAGAATGTGTTGAGAATGTATCGAGTAGATAGAGAGCATAGAAATTTGGCTCGATGGATCAACCTAGCTGTCGAGAAGCTATCAAGGTTAAATCCAAAAATCCCGATAGAAAAGACTTGTGTCGAGCTGCTGTCGAGAAGGTATCGAGCAGCTATCGAGAAGACAGAAGCAAGGTTTTCCAATGGAGGAAAAACACACAAGATGAATGCAACAAGATAGCTACTCAAATAAGCATCCAAGTAACATGTTAAGCACTCAAACACAGCTCAAATCTAGATGTAAAGCATTTCTAGATCAAAAGACACACATACATACTAAACAAGTCTAACCAATTTTATTTTTCAAAAACAAGTTAAGACAGTTTATCAAGCATATATTAACACATGTATCCTTTGTGATGACCAAATCACATTGTACCTACACATGTATTAAGAGTAGCAAATAATTTGAGTGTTATGTGTGAAACATAGTAAGAGTGCATAAGTGTCTCATATTATGAAGATTTGAGACATGAGAAAATCAAATACACTCACACACAATCATAACTGTTTGATGGGAACTATCACCTTTGAGGTACATCCTATAACTCTTACATCTCTTAGAAACACGCTTGCAACCATATTAAAAGTATTTTGATTCTTTTTGCTTTTATTTTTCTTTGCATATTTTTCTTTTAAGCATAGCATGCATGGGCATATAAGAAAGAAAAGAAATACCCAATTATGTAAGCCAAAACATCACAATTTTGCTATGCCGAAGCACACAGATGTTATACATGATTGGCGTGCTTTAGTGGTGAGATGGTTATTTATGCCTTTCTCTTAGGATTTTCTAGTCCTTCCCATCAAAAAGAGTGATATGAGTATGAGATGTAAGAGACAACCTTAATCGTACTCATCATAACCACGAGCCTCAAAGCTCACTTGCTTAGTTGTGCATTGAGATGCTCATCTAAGCTACAAGAGATACAAAGTTTAGAAATTTTGTTTTAAAGGCCATCCAAAGTACACAAGTACCAATATACACAAACACACACTATTTTTGTATTTTTCTAATTTTTTTTTGTTTTTGAAAACAAAACAAAATAAAACTAAACAACCAAACAAAAACAGACAAACAACATGAAAGTATGAAGATAGATGCAGATGTAGATGCATGAAAGCATGATTCCTAAAACAAATAAGAAATCAAGCAAGCGAGTCCTACTTTAGATAGAAAGAATTAAAGTAGAGGACAGATAGAAAAGACAATTAAGTCTTAGGTTCCTTTCTCACCCACATAGCACGAGTCTTTGGCCGTGAAAATGAAAAGGCACGTGTCCTAGTATGTCTACTAAAGGACAAAGAAGAATTAGAATTCTCCTAAAATTGAGTTAAAAAGTTCAAAGCTTTTAATAACTCTCTAAACAAAGGTGTTGAACCTTAAGAGGGAGCCTGTAACCGTTTGGACACTTGCTTATGAGGATACAACTTGAAGTAATTAGGACAAATGTGTCCAGAAACACCACAATGGTGACAAACATGAGTAGTTTTTGAACTACTAGACTTCCTAGAGTGAGGTCTAACAAAGGATTTAGAATTAGACAAATCAGTTATGGATTTCATACCTTTATCACCTTTCTCAGATTGGGGCACAAAAATAGTCTTTGATCCAGAAGCCGTGGAAAAGGAGGGGCCAGAGGAAACAACATATCCTAAGCCAGTCTTATCAGAACTAGGCTTTTGAGCACTTAATACCTCATTAAGCTTTGCACTAGACATCCTCTCTATTTGAGTTCTAGCTTGACTAAGCTCTACCTCAAGATTCTTGACCTTCTCATCTAATGAGGTGTTCTCCACAACAAGAGTTTCAACTAACCTTGTAGTCTCATCTAACTTGACTAATAGATCAGTTTTTTCAGTTTTTACCTCATTAAGCTCTTTTCTACAAAGATGTAAAGTCTTTTTAGATTTTATAAACTCAATGCATAGCTTATCATAGGCTTCCTGAAGGTTCAACTTTTTGGGTACTTCATCATCAGAAGAATCCTCATTGTCACTATCACTCTCCACAATCACCTTATCGGTTGTGGCAGCAAAAGCCATAAAGTGACCACATTCATCCTCATACTCATCAGAAAGATCACTCTCAGAATCACTCAAGGTAGCAACCAGCACTTTACCCTTTTGAATTCTTGGTCTTTTCCTTCATAAGATAGTTTGGGCATTTTATCCTCATATGACCAAAACCTTTGCACTCATGGCACTGGATGAGGGGTTTCTCATTCTTACCCTTCATAGAAGATTCAGATTTCCTAGGGGCTTTATTCTTATCCTTTTTCCTATATTGGAAAAGCTTGATAATCTCATTAGCTATGAAGGTTAAGTCCTCATCCTCATCCTCATCCTCATCTTCATCTTCATCTTCACTTTCATCTTCATCTTCAGAGTCATCAATCTCTTCCTCAATACCCTTAAGAGCCAAGTTTCTACTCTTTCCACCTTTTCCCATCAAACCTAATCCTATCTCATAGGTTTGAAGGTTCCCTACAAGCTCAGTCAAAGGAATTTGATCAATGTCCTTCACTTTTTCAATGGCAATGATCTTGGCATGGAATCTTTCAGGTAAGGACTTAAGGATATTCCTAAAAATTTTGGATTCTGCTATAGATTCTCCAAGGTTAAAGGCAGAATTCACAATATCCTTGAGTTTAGCATAGAACTCATCAAAGGTCTCATCCTCCTCTATCCTTATTTCTTCAAAACTACTAGTGAGTCTTTAAAGCTTCACAGTCTTTACTACCTTAGTACCTTTATAGGTGGTCTCAAGAATGGTCCATGCTTCCTTGGCAACTTCTGTGGATGATATTTTCTTGAATTCCTCATTGGTCACCCCACTAAACAAACATCAATATCATGCACAGCAGAAAAGTAAATAAGACAAGATATAATGACCTAGGAAAACCAATGAAATAAACTAGTTTCACAGTAAAAAACCTGGGGGGAAACCTTTCCAAAAAGCAATTCACTAGAGTAAAGAGAAGTTTCAGATCTAGTACAAAACCTTTGTCCCTAGACTCTATAATCCCCGTAGATGAACATACAGCAGAAACTTTCTATCGCTTCAGAACCTCTGAACTCTTCAATATATGAACGCCACCCTTTTGCACGGATCCCAGTACGTGACTAACTCCAGCAACTTGAAGATGTTGTTGGTTGCAAAGTTCTTCAATTCATCAACAATGAAGATAAAGAAGTAATTGGTTACAAAACCCTAAAGCGCAAAAGACGCAGTAACCTCTTGTAGAGAGAATAAGGCACTAGGTCTTTTTCTGCATGTGTTGGTCTCTTTTTGTATGTGTTCTCTATGTATAACGACCTTTAAAATAAGCCTTATATATGTCTAGGGTTGTGAGAAAAGAAACCCTACACATACATGTTAGCTAGGGCCAAAAATCAGATCTAAAAATTTTGATTCGTAGATCTCGACAGATTCAGCTACTGTCGAGCTTCGTTCTTAAATCTTGATAGATACTGTTTCTGTCGAGGTATCTATCGAGCTTTAATTAACAGCTTTTCTTCACTTGTTTCTTGGTCCAATCTTCATGGCTTTAATACTTGACTTGAACTTTTGTTTCTTGAAGTACTAAACCCATCCTAGATCTATCCAATTACAAGTAAAGTGCATTTTGTCAAAGGATTAGCCAATTACATAAAATATGTCCTTAACATGCATGATGGATGAGAAGAGACTCAAGGCCTTGTATTACATTCAAGGTTACCAAAGGAGGCTTAGGAAAGATTTTGACAAGAAAGTAAGAACTAGAGATTTGAAGTTGGGAGATTTAGTGCTAAAAGAGATCCGAGCCCTGGTTTAAGAGACAAACGGGAAGTTCAAAAAAAATTAGGCAGGTCCATATATTTTCAAGCAGATATACTCTGAAGGAGCAGTAAGGTTGATGGACTTAGATGCAAACCCTTTTACTGAGCCAACCAATATGGATCAATTGAAGAAATACCAGGTCTGAGATGATAACACCACGTCTGAAGTGGTTGTAAACTATGTTATTTTCTTACCTAGTTTTGGCTAAAAAAACAAAAACAAAAAACAAAAAAATGGGGTAGGTTGAAAACCTGAAAAGGCGATCTACACAAAAGGAGAGTTAAAAAAAAAAAAAAAAAAAAAAGAGTGAGAGAGCCTGCTAGGTTGAAAACCCAAAAGGGTGGCCTAGGCAAAAAAAAATGAACTATGTGATGACCTGATCCTTCTACCAAGGAGGTACGTAGGCAACCATATATTGGTCTAGTCACAACTTCCCCAAACCCATCATTTAACCACTAAGAAAAAAATTGTTTTCAAAATCTAACCATTCCATTAAACCATGCCATTACACAGAATTCAAAACTCGAACCCAAAACAAAACCTTTAAAAAAAAAAAAAAAAACCTTAAAACCTAAACCCCAAATAGAACCCTACACCTGAAAATCTTAAATAATTCCTAAACTTAAGAGTTTCACATCAACTTTTAAAATAAACATGTTCAAAGCCAAAAAAATAAGAAAGTAATTTTTTCTTCAGTCTTTTCTCCTTTGGTTGTTCGTTGGTTCCATTTGTGGTAGGTGCTTTGTCATCTTTGTCCCTCCTTTTAAACTTATAGTTGTTAGCCTTATGTTTTTCTTGGTTGTCCCTAAGAAATTGTTTCCTCATACCAGCCATGTCAGCCACCTTATCCGTAATTTTGTTCACCAACCAATTAGAATATTTCGTAGTCATCTTGTGACAGTGAACTTTAACAAAAGATTGATCCACTCGGTCAGCCATCTCCAAGCCCAACATCATGTTCCTTATAGAAGTAGGATTTGTGTCCACAGGAGTGAAATGTTTTCTTCCTTTTCCACGAAGCATTCCTTGCTCATATTGGAATTGCCTCAAGAGTCTATCAACCTTATAGAAAGTAGCCCTCCTTAGTCCAACTATGAAGATGTGATATGATCTCGGAGACCGCAATAAAGGAGGTGGGCACTTCCACCAATAACAATTCCATCGAATTAAGATACTGGATTTCTTGTTCAGGAATTTCACCCAGCTGCTTTCAGTTTGACACTCGGTTTTGAGGACAACCCTACTGAGAAAATTCCTAGGACCATAATCAGCAACAGTAGGCGTGGCAATCATGTCCAGTCTTTCCATCAACCATATTTGTAAAGTCAAGGGACTCCCAAGAAAGTATTGTGACTCTCCACCAAGAAATACAAAATCCAATCCTAAAAGAGTTTCTGCCAAGATCAAAGAAGCAGGATTATCACCATCCTTAACTTGACTCATAATATCTATGGCTCGAGCATCCACAAAACTAGGCCTTCTAGAGCAAAGCAAAAATTCTCCCACGAAGCAAAGAGCTAAGCCAAAATTTTTCTGCATGTTGTCAGTCATTCCATGAGTACGTTTGTTAATCAGTCTTGAAACAACTGCATGAAGATTCACCATGTGGCCTTCAATCATGCTACTGGTAATTGAAATAGGAAGTCCTAGAGCACCAAACAAAATCTCCCTATGTCTGGGATCACAAGAAGCTGCTACAAATTTTTTGCCAGGATCATAATCCAAAATAGCTGAAAATTCTTCAATTGTGGGACAAAGTTCAGCGGTTTTAAACCGAAATACATGGTCTTCAGTATCCTAGAACTTCACAGCAGCACGAAGGAAATCCCACTTGATCTTGACATTCCTCAAAGCCTTGATTCCCTTCAGCTTGTAGGTTGTGAAATTGGTCTTGGTGCTAAAATCAAAGCTACGAACCCATCTATTGATATCATGAATGGATAAACGAGGAAAATTTTGATTGTTAGCCATGTATAACTCTTGCATGTGAATGTTGTTTCTTGATAACTTTGATTTAGAGATTTGTTTGCAAGATAGATGCTAAAATAAGCTACCTCAGTCCCTAACTAGGTTTAAATAGGTTTCAAGAGTTTGTAGCTAACCGGGAAAGTGTTTCGTAGTCCTAAACGGAGAAAATAATTTTCAAAAACACAGAAAACGCAAGGAATCGGGACAGAATTGGGTGTGCCTATTTGCACCCCAAAGTGCCAGTCGGCACTTCAAGAGTGCCGATTGGCACCCAGCTCAACCAAGGCCCAATTTCCCTGTTTTGTGTTTTTGGACACTTCACGGGTCCGTTTTGACTCTGTTTTTCACTCAAAAAAATTGATTGTGCAATAAAGTTTCTCAAAAATTTGCATGGATTGTCAAACTGGGGCATTTACCTCTTAAACTAAGGGCATTCGGCTATGCCTTATCCCCTCTCTTTGGAACAAGTAAAAATCACTCACCCCTTTTCAAAAAAAAAACAAAAAAACAAAAAAACAAAAGAGAAAAATTCTTTTCAAATATAAAAGGTCATTATGCATAAAGTTTTCACACTAGGGGCATTCGGCCCTGCGTCATTCAGGTGAGTACAAATCACATCAAAGGTGGTCAGAAAATTTTAAATTGTTCACTACAGAACTTCAATCAAGTGAATTCTAAACTTGTCTTATCTAAGTTTCAGCAAGATTAAAAGTAATCCAGAGATAAAGAGCTAAGAGCGGAAATTAATACAAGTTGTCTAAGGAATACTTTTTTCTTGTCTTTACAGGAAAATTAAAATACAGATTAAGCATCATTCGAACTTCGGGTTCGCCTGTGGGAAGATCTCCTAGACCCACCCCTAGAGGAGCCACCTTCAATGTCTCCTTCCTGACTTGCATAAAATCAAGATTCTTGTTGCCGGTTCTGAAGTTCAAGATTTCTGATTCTCTCCTCCAAGGATCTTGTGTTGGCATCAGCCATTGCCATTTTGTTGTTCTGAAAAATCAACAAAGGCAAGTGTTAAATCCATTATCATGGAAGTTTAAGTAGAAGCATTAAGGAAGCGTCATTTTTTACCCAGTGCATTTCATTGAGCACATATTGAGAAGATTGAGTGCGTGCCACCAATTGCAAACCTCTAATCATCTGCATGCTTTCTTCCACAAGATCAACACTGGCCTGAAGCACAAATCCACAAGTTCAAAAATAACTCAATGAGCAAAAATGAGGACAAAATAATAAAGGATTCAAGAACATACTGGGTCATTCCAAGGGACATTTAGGGTGTACTTTGGCTGGTCTAAATTCATAGAGTTGTATGACCCATCAGGGTTCATCACATTATATTGCCATGTGGGAAAATGAGGATATGTCTCTATGAAAGAACTAGAAGAGCTGTCAGCATGGCTAGAAAGAGGACTTTCCTCCTCTTCAGAGGATGAAGCCTAAAAGTGCAACATGTAGATCTTTTCACAAAAGTTGAAACAAAGAATATAAGAGATGCTAGACGAGGTGCAAATTGAATGTAGAAAGGAAGAAAGCTACCGAGGTTACAAGAATGCCAGCTAAACAACCCTGCAATGGAGTCTGGACAACTTCAAAATAGTCTCCTACTGTCCCCGAAACAACATGGCCGACTCGAGCCCGAGCAATTTCTTCATTAGCTAAGAGGTCTACCAACCAGATGGAGGGACAAGGATGAACTGGAATCATCTCAGGAGGGTACACATGTCGAACTTGAGCCAACACCTGGTCACCAAGATACCAATATCTCCCATGGCCACACTCAAACAATACTTGATGGCTATTCAGCTCTTGAGCCCATTCACACTCAGCATGCTCCTCACATCCAAGCCAAGGATCCAAAGACATCTAAAAATCACAAAGAACCCAGAATGAAAGGAAGCCAAACCACATAGCACAAAAAATAAAGAACACAAAAACCCTCAACCAAACACAAAACCTCTAAAAAAAATTAAAAAAAAAAAAAAAAAACTCACATCATCGGCAGTCAAGTTATCAATCACCATATGCCAAACTTGCAAAGAATGCTTAAGAGGTGTTGACAAACGATACTTAGGCAGCCAACGAAGAAACCTTGGATACATGTCACCAATATCTGAGGACCAACCCCAAAATATTCATACATCCAAACCTAAAAAAAATCAACACATCATTAACGGTACAATAACCAAAATGACCTTCCAGAGCACCCATAACCAAGAATTCAAAACTTTACTTGCCAAATAAATGGTGCACCTTTTAAGTTTGAGAGGCTACGTCGAGAAAGTTGAGTCATAAAGTGCAAAAGGGTTGCATAAGCCATGCCACCCCAATCATAATTTTTGATCTGGCCAATATCCCTCAGACTCCACAAATAGCGCAAGCTCACAATACTACCCAAGTTTGGACATAAGAGAGTTCCAATGAAGAGAAGCATGAACATGCGAGTGCCGGTTGCTACAATCTTACAGCTCTCAATATTGGTGTACAGCCACATCAAGGGTACATTTTTGCTCCTGATTTTTGAAGGCATCACACCCAAAAGAATTTTAATCTCTGCTGAGGTGATGGAATCATTAACTTTAATTCTTTCACCACCCAATTTTAAGCCAGTAATGGCTGAGAAGTCATAGGGTGTCAACATCACCTCACCAATACTCGGAAAATGGAAAGTGCAAGTAATGTCCCAAAATCGCTCTGACAAAGCAAGGAGTAATTGGAGGTCCTTATACTCATTGGTATCATGATCCAAAAGAGCTCGAAAAAAGATCTGGAAGCCGGCTGCATTAATGATATTCTTAATGTCTGGGGACAATATCTCCCACATACCCTTCACAAAAATAGATCTGATTTTTACAAATCAAATCTCTTTTTTTTTCTTTCTTTTTTTTTTAATTCTTCAAAAAAAATTTGATTTTTCTTAACAAAATCTTTCTTTTTACCCTTTACAAAAGCAGATCTGATTTTACAAATCAAATCTCATTTTTTTATTTTTCAAGACAAATCTCATTTTTCTTTTAAAAGAGGGCATATTCATAGGACAAATTTTGTAAATTAACTTTGTCAAGTGTTTGTTACATGTGTGTTATAACATATCATTCAACATCATACAAAAGGGTATATAATGGTCATTAGAGTCTAGAAGACCAGATTCTGTTTGGGCGGAATGGGTGCCTAACACCTTCCCATTTCGTAACCTAGCCCCCGAACTTAGGATTTTTGTTAATAGATTAGTGTTTTGTCTTTAATTTTGGTAGATTGTAACTAGGATCAAAGCTTTGTATTATTTGAATAGATTGTAATTAGGACCAAAGTTTTGAGAGCACCCACCTTTCGCGATCTCTCACACGCACAAAATGCTGTAGCTTCTCACAAAGTGTATGAGTTCTATAATTGAGTCTCTATGTCTTTGATGACTCTAAAATAAGCCTTTTATATGGTCTAGGGTTGTAGAGAGAGAAACCCTAATCATCCAAGTCATCATGGGCCGAAATTCAGATCTGAGAATTCTGAATTCGTAAATCTTGATAGATCGAGCTTGTGTTGAGCTTCTTCATTAAACCTCGATAGATGCTAGTGTCGAGACTAGTGTCGAGCTTTACTGAATCAGCTTTTCTTCACTTGTTTCTTAGATCAATCTTCATGTCTTTAATGATACCACTTGTAAAGTAAACTTCACATACTTGTTGATACATTAAACCCAACTTAGATCTACCTAATTACAAGTAAAATGTATTTTGTCAAAGGATAAGCCAATACATAGAAAATATGACCCTAACAAGGTGTTTGGTTGTGTTCCTGAAAACCCTCTAGAAAACACATTCTCTCACATTTTCTCAGCTTCCAAACAAATATTATAATAGAAAATCCAAATATATAAACCAAATCAACAAAAAACATAACCAAAAAAATTCAATCTTTCTTTCCAATAAGCACCAATCGTGAGAGAGAGATAGATTGAGAAAAAGAGAGAGGTAAAGAACCACAGATCAGCGGGTGGGTTTGAAGGAGGTGACACTGACGAGATCAGTTTGTATATCGGAGATCATGTTAGCTTTTCTGCCTTGGTTGGTCAAAGGGAAAAAGAGAGGAAGAGAGAAGAGAAAGAGCTTCCTTGATTGGTAGTGTAGATGTGTAGCGACGACGACAACGGTCTAGTGTGTGAGTTCGGAAAACAACTTGAAGGTGAATGGGATGTATAAGATATTTTACAGGTCAAGGGGCTTATTTTACGATGAAATGAAAAGAATTTCAGTTTGACCATATTTTACATGTGCAACCAAACATGCATAGGGTGTAAAATATTTTCCCAAATCCATTTAAACCCGAATCAAACACAACCTAAGTGCAATTCTTACATCTTTCATTCCCATTGCCAATAGGTAAGTCCCCTTCAGTGACACACATTATTGTCAACTTAAACATGGACGTATGTTTAAAAATGGGTTTGATATAGATTTATTTTATTGCATTTAATTTTTTTTTTCTAGGATCACACCATTTGTTACAATTTTTACCATAATTTGATGAATTGATCGATTATAAGTGGTGAACAATCATTTTCACATATATAAACTCATAACCCATAGACAACCACTTCAGAGTGGTGGTAAAGTTGTGACACAGAATATAATTATGTCAAGTAGGGGGTAGCCTTTATTATGGGCATTGGACATTGGTCACGTTGGGACCGATAGAGCGTAAGGTCAACAAAGAACAAACTTGTGCCTCAGTCATCCTCAAACATCTCATTAGACCAAGCAGTTGATAATTAACAAAAACTTACATATACTTGCATCTCATTTTTTTATGATACATAATGCTTCTTAACCAAGCTTCCAATAAAACACAGAGAGAGAGAGAGAGAGAGAGAGAGAGAGAGAGAGAGAGAGCATATTGCCCTTTACATTTCCACACCAGATTTGACGAACATAGAAAACATACATGCATTGGGAAAAAAGAAACACAACATTTTGGCAATGGCACAAAACTCTTACATCTCATTGACCTTCTGGTGGGACTTCTTGTTTCAACATTGGGAGGAAGACATCAGTCAAAGCACTCTTTGACCGTATAGAAGCCTTGAGTAGTTTCACTCCCTAGTAACAAACCACATAAATTAATGAGCAAAATAATTATTAATTACATTTAGATTCATGAAATGCTAAATCTTTACTTGAAATTGACACATTTCAAAGGCAAATGAAGATCTTTTTCCAAAAGAAGAAAAATGAAACTTTCACAATATTACATTTCTTTGTAATTTTATTTTCTTTACTCTTTTAAAAGATGAACAAGTGACCTTAAGGGGAAAGAGTCGGGATGAACACAATATTAACTTTTCGATATGGAAATTAATAAAGTTAAATGATAGCTTGCATTTGAAATACGAACATACTGACTCCAATTTCGTCTCTTTCTAATATCATAGTTTAGGAATTAGGATTTAGGACACGAATAGCTTCAACTTTTTATACCTCAGTTTGAGCATCTTATTTTGCAATAAATTTCACCTTAACGAAAGAGGTACGAAAAGTAGAAGAGGGGAAAAATAGACAAAACAGAAGTAATTAACAGACTCATGCACAGAAAGCAAAAAATGATCAACATACCTCATCGATACCCAAATCGACAACTTTCTCCTCAAGAGCACCAACATCCTTGACATTAAACCTGTTAAGCAGAGTCATACTAGAGATGGTGGACATGGGTTTCACCACTAGATCATCCATCACCATGTATGTAACCACCCCTTTCACGTACCCTCTCTCACCGGAGAAAGCCGTATTTGCGTTTGGTGAGTCAACGAAACTTAAATTCTCACTCATAGAATTATGGCATGAAGGACACTTTGCTTTGGAGTCATCAGCCACATAGCTGTGACTGTAGCTACCAGAACACCTATACAAATTCCTGGATGATGATTCAACTTTTGGCATAAGGAGAGGGACTCCAGTACTACCACCAGAGATGTGTACTGTGGGCTTCAAGAGAGTCTCTTTGTTCACGTTTGGTCGAAGATAATTAGTACTTAAATTTTCAATACTCTCGTAAATGTTCCCCAAGCTGCCCACCATTCCTTGCTTTGTGAGAAGCGCAATGAAAGTTCCGACAGGCAAGGCCAGAATGTGAAAGAGGAAGTCGATGAAGTTCTTGTCCGCTTCAGCAAATAAAACTTTTTGGCTTTCTGTGTCTATCAGAAGTTTCAAACTCACATTGGTCTCTTCCATGGACTCTCTCTGTCTAACCTTATTTTTTTCGAAGATTATCGGACAAACGATATGGCATCACCGTGATACAACGGACAGCTTATTATGTACATGTTGCTTGACGGGTCAACTTAAAAATTCCGAATAGGCACTGGCTCCTATTGGGTGAACCACAGTTCATTGTCGGCCACGAATTGAGGACCGATGAAAAGTTGAAACTGTAATTATCTCTTAGCTTTTCCTTTTCTTCATTTACCTAAAGCAATTACGTACGAGAAGAATTTCATATTCCGAGACCCCATTTCTTTTACTTTTGAAAAGAAAAAGTCATCAGTACTGCTACAGTGATTATAGAGGGAATTTAGGGAAAGCTATTCCTTTTGCTAACTGGTTAGGGGGATTTTCTAGCCAGGTCCATCATTTATTTTCCTCTTAAATTTTGAGAAAAAAGAAAAGAGAAAATAGCCGATCAATATGAACTTACAAATGACGGCCCATAATCCTATTGTTCTAAACTACAAGGGTATAGTATTATTTTTGAATTTTTTCATCTTTTGTACCAAATACACGTGATTAAAAACTAAATTTTTTTTTTTGTCCTCCTTGTATAGCTCCCATTTAGGGACACACCCAGGATTTTAAGCTAACAAGGTTGGAGTAAAAAAAAAAAAAAAAAAAAAAAAGACATCCATATGGTATTAAAAAAATTATAAATATTCAAAATCGTTGTTTCTAAATACATTAAGATGCAATCATTTACCAACAAAGACAAAACCAAAAAATAAATAAAATTTTTTTTTTTTTTAAATACTAGGCTTTCTAGGAATTTTTTTTTTTTTTGTTGAAGTTAGAGCATTCACAGTGATGGTGCTAAGTGTGTTTCGGTTAATTCAACTAGTAAAGTTTCTTATGGTTGAATAAGAAATCTGAGATTCAATCCTCGCCTACACCAAAAACTGATTGGTGTCTTGGTCTGATGATAAAGAGCTATCATTAGAAGTGGACGTCATAAGTTGAAACTCTCTCCAAAAAAAAAAATGGCGGTGCTAAAAATTTTAGCTTTTAGCATCTCAAAAAACTATTTTATCTATTTTACGATCTCACTTTACAATACATCCAATATCAAATGTTCTATTTTTTTTTTATCACTTCATTTAAAATAATATAAACAACTCATTAAAATAATAAAGGAATCGAGAAAATTTGAGTTTTTTAATTGAAGGAAGAGATATAATTTTAATAAAATATTGTATTCTATTTTTAACTACTTGCTACAGTTAACTGATATTTATACCAGTTTACTGTAGTTGCAAAAAATTTAACTTTAGCTTCTCCAATAACACATGATTTTTTGGTGGTAAAATAGTTTTTTTTTTTTCTTTTTTTTGCTAAAATACAATCACCATTGTGAATGTTTTTTTTATTGCTTTTGTTAAGTTTTTGGGTTGAATAGTTGCTATTTGGGTGAGGCTAGTTAGGCTTATTAAAGAGATTTTTTTTTGGGGGGGGGGGGGCGCGCTAAGGTTTTGGAAGGGAGGCCCAACTACAAAAATTAAATATATAATAATTAATTAAAAACAATTTGGACCCAGGGGGCTCGGGCCACCTTGGGCCCTCACCTAGGTCCGTCCCTGCTCCTATTGTATGTGAGGATTCTTAATATTGTTTTGTTATAAGTAGGAGTGTAAATAAACCAAGTTATTTATGAACAATTTGAGTTCAGTTTAGGAAAAGCTTGTTTATATTAGTTTATTTAATATACAAGTCAAGTTCAAGCCTAAGTTTAAGTTCGACTATTAAACGAGCCAAACTCAAACATAATACTGTGTTTGTAAACAAGCTCATGAACATGGGGTTTAATTTAATTATATATAATATTATATTTTTATGTATACTTGTCTAAAATACAACCTCATGCAAGTAATATATATACAATCCATTCATGGTTAAAATAGTGATTTAGGTTTGTAAGAACATTAACATTAATTCAGTATACTAAAAAAATAGTGATTTAGAAAATATAAACATATGTAGCAATTAGCATTGCTACAGTGATCTGCTATTGATTGATCACTGTAGCATTTTGGGTGTTTCACCTTACCCAATGCTAATGCAGAATGCTCAAAAACAATCATTTACAAAAAGGCTTTACTAGTTTTGTCATTTTAAATTAGCCAATTAATAGAGTACTTTCTCAAATTTTGAAATCACTTTTCCTTTTTCTTTTGTAAAGAAAAAAGTAATCAACTTGTAGCCCTCTAGTTGTTATAAAAATGAAAGAAGAAGGAAAAGGGGAAAGGAAAAGCTAGAGAGAGGAAATTATGGTTTGCTATTATTTGGTTGGGATGAAAAGGGAGAGAAAACCATAATTGTCCATTGTTTAGTCAAGAATCTTAAGATGAAAAGGGATAAAAATTAAATGGGGTCAGTGAGAATTTTCAATCTAGCCCACCATTTAAATTCTTTTCAAATTTGGGAAAGAGGAAGAGAGAAAATTGCCACAAACATAAACTTATAAAATTACCGTCATTATCCCATTGTTTCAAACTACAAAAAGGGTATAATAGTAATTTAATTTTTATCTTTTCACTTTTCCATCTTCTACCAAACACACTTGATAGAAAATCTTTTCTATTCTTCCACTTCTCTTTCTTTTCAACATTTTAATAAAGGCAATCATGAGGATTGGTAGAAATAAAGTTTGGGCAATGAAAGGGTTATTTGGGATGTGTAAAGTCAATAGGGGAGATGTATATTCATAATTGTACTCATTATTGCAACCTTATCCCATGAACTCTACAAGCATTCTGTGGTTCTATATATATGTGGGATTGCTTTACTATTATTGTACACATCTAAGAGATATCAAAAGGATTGTGGATGACCACTTGAAGACAAGAGTTTATCAATATATATTTCTTGTTTTCTTCTTACTTTTTTTTTTTATCTATTTCTATTATTTCACAACACATTATTAGCACGAGTTTCTACCCAATTTTGGAAAGTTGTACTCCCATTTTTCTTCAAACATCAAAGATTCTTTGTGTAGTTCTCTCAACTCACTATGTCAAACCTTACAAAACTTGAATTTGCTGCCCTTGACATTTCGGGCAAGAATTACTTGTCATGGACCCTTGATGCTGAGATTCACCTAGAGGCAAAGAACCTTGGAGATACAATTAGGGTTGGCAATCAAGCATTCTCGCAGGATCGTGCAAAATCAAAGATTTTTATTTGCCATCATCTCCATGAAGAATTAAAATCTGAGTACCTTACAGTAAAAGACCCTCTTGTCTTATGGAATGATTTAAAGGAAAGATATGAGAATCAAAAATCTGTAATCCTCCCAAAAGCTCGTTATAATTGGTTGAACCTGAGGTTGCAAGATTTTAAAAGTGTGAGTGAGTACAATTCTGCACTTTTTAAAATAATCTCACTATTAAAATTACGTGGGGGAAAAAATCACTGATGAAGACATGTTGGAGAAAACATTTACTACATTTTATGCCTCGAATATGCTCCTGCAGCAGCAATATCGAGAGTGTAAGTTCACAAAATATTTTGAACTGATATCATGTCTTCTAGTGGCTAAACAAAATATTGAGCTTTTGTTGAAAAACCACCAATCTCGCCCGCCCGGTTCTACTCCATTCACTGAAGCGAATGGAACTTCATTTGATAAACATAGAGGAAATTATGTTCGTGGTCGTGGGGGTGGGGGTGGAAGGAACAATCAATATAGAGAGGATCGTACTCATAATTCTTTAAAAAGGAATAACACACCTTACCATTAGAAGAATCAAAATGGCAAGGGTTTACAGAATAAACCAACAAAAAGTCATGAAAATAAGTGTTATAGGTGTGGAATGGAAGGTCATTGGTCACGTACCTCTTGTACTCCTAAACATTTAGTAGATCTGTACCAAGCCTCCATAAAAGAAAAGGGAAATGGATTTGAAACAAACTTTGTTGGTCATAATGATCCTGAAGATCCCATGAATTCTCTTGACCTTTTAAATAAAGTGGATATGACTCATCTTGATGTCTCTGATTTCTTTGAGGATGTTGATGGAAAATTTGATATTTTGATTGGGGATGGAAATGTCCATACCAATTAATTATTTTCTTTTATTATATTATTGCATTATAATAAGTATGATTGGTGATGGAAATGTCCATACCAATTTTTTTTTTCTTTTATTATATTATCGCATTGTAATAAGTATTTTTATTTGGATATGTTTTATTTACGTTTAAAGTAATAAAGTTTAATTTATGTTTTGCATATATGAAGATATGGGTCTTACTAGTAAAATCAATTCCAAGATGACTAGGGAAGATTTTTGTCTAGCAGACAGTGCAACAACTCATATGATCCTTAAAGATAAAAAATATTTTCAAAATTTAAAATTATGCAAAGCCAATGTCAAAACCATATTAGGTTCATTGAACTTAATTGAAGGCTCTCGAAGAGCGATTATCGTGTTGCCAAAGGGCACAAACTTTGTATTGATGATGCTTTGTATTCTTCTAAATCAAGCAGTAATTTACTCAGCTTTAAGGATATACGTTATAATGGTTATCATATTGAAACCAATAACGCAGGCAGTGAAGAATTTCTTTATATTACTTCAATAGTATTGGCCTAGAAGCTCATATTAGAAAAACTGCATATTTTCTCTTTTGGGTTATATTATACCACAATGAGAACAGTTGAAACAAATGTTGCAATACACCAGAAGTGTTCGGACCCAAAGGTTTTTATGCTTTGGCATGATTGTCTTGGACATCTATGATCAATAATGATGCGTTGAATTATTGAAAACTTTCATGGACATCCCTTAAAGAATTAGAAGATTCTTTTACCTAGTGATTATCCATGTAGTGCATGTTCTCAAGTTAAATTAATTACCAAACCATCACATTCAAAGATTGTTGTTAAATGTCCATTTTTCTTAGAAAGAATTCAAGGTGATATATGTGGACCAATACACCCACCTTGTGGTCCATTCAAGTATTTTCTTTGGTTTTAATTGATTCATTAACTAGATGGTCACATATATGTCTACTTTCTACTAGAAATGTTGCATTTGCTAGGCTTCTTGCTCAAATAATTAGGTTGCGAGCACAATTTCCTGATTATTTAATTAGGAAAATTCGTTTAGATAATGTTGGTGAATTCACATCTCAAGCTTTTGATGACTATTGCATGTCAATCGGAATTGATGTTGAACATCCTGTTGCCCATACACATACTCAAAATGGTTTAGCTGAGTCACTTTTCAAGAGACTTCAAATTATTGCTCAATCTTTGCTTATGAAATCAAAATTACCAGTTTCCACTTCGGGTCATGCTATTTTACATGCTGCATCATTAGTTCGCATTAGGCCAATTGCTTATCATAAATTCTCACCATTGCAACTTGTACTTGGCCAACAATCAAATATTTTTCGCTTGCGCACATTTGGTTGTGCTGTATATGTACCTATTGCACCCTCACTATGCGCTAAGATGGGTCCTCATAGTAGACTTGGAATTTATATGGGTTTTGATTCTCCATCTATCATTAGATATCTTGAGTCTTCAATTGGTGATGTTTTTAAGGCACGTTTTGAGGATTCTCATTTTAATTAAACAAGCTTCCCACCATTACGGGGAAAGAAGTTGTTGCCTGAAGCACGACATGAGATTACTTGGAATGTTTCAACGTTATCTCATCTTAATCCTCGTACAAATCAATGTGAACTAGAAGTTCAAAGGATTATTCATTTGCAAGGAATTGCAAATCAATTATCGGATGTATTCACTAACAATAAGAAAATAGTGAAATCTCACATTCCAACTGCTAATACTCCAGCACGGATTGAAGTCCCTATAGGACAATCAGTTAATACAGCAGCAAATGAATCAAAGCCACACCTGAAGCGTGGAAGACCTGTCAGTGTTAAAGATAAAATTCCCAAGAAGAGAAAAGTACAAGAAAAACAAGTTGCAGCCTATAAAGAGGCTATACCCAGGAAACAGGTCACAGAAATAATTGATCAATCCAAAACTTATGAACAAAAATCTCCTGAAAATAAACCTCCTGAAGAGTTATCCCTTGAAGAGGATCGGGTACCTTAAAATAACGAGATATCGATACATTATGCACATATAGGAGAAATATGGGATAGAAATAAAATTGTTGTCGACAACATATTTTCATATAAAGTTGCCCTTGATATTACCAGAAGTAATGATAATGAATATGAACCACAAACCATTGATGAATGTCAACGTAGAAATGATTGGTCAATATGGAAAGAGGCGATTCAAGCAGAATTAAATTCATTAATTAAACATGAAGTTTTTGGACTTGTATTCCCAACACCTGAAGGTGTAATGCCTGTTGGATACAAATGGGTATTTGTACGTAAACGAAATGAGAAAAAACATATGCTCCTGTAATGGACGCAATTACATTCAGATTTTTGATTAGCTTGGTAGCAAAAGAAAATTTGGATATTCGAATAATGGATGTTGTTATAGCACATCTGTATGGATCATTAGATAATGATATCTACATGAAAATCCTTGAAGGATATAAAATGCCTGAAACATATAATCCTACATCCCGAAGTATGTATTCTATCAAGCTACAAAGATCCTTATATGGGTTAAAGCAATCCGGATGCATGTAGTATAATCGCCTCAGTGATATCTTTTGAAAGAAGGATTTGAGAATAATCCAATTTTTCCAAGTGATTTTATCAAAAAACCAGAATCCAAATTTGCTATTGTTGCAGTATATGTTGATGATTTTAATCTTGTAAGGACTTTAAAAGAGTTAACAAAAACAGCAAATTGTTTAAAGAATAAATTTGAGATGAAAGATCTTGGTAAGATAAAATTTTGTCTTAGCCTACAAATTGAACATCTTCCAAATTGAATTTTTGTTCATCAATCAACGTACACAGAAAAAGTCCTGAAGCAATTTTACATGGATAAAGCTCATCCTTTGAGCACTCCAATGGTGGGTCGATCACTTGATGTCAAGAAAGATCCGTTTTGACCACGGGAAGATGATGAAGAAACTCTTAGTCCTAAAGTACCATATCTTAGTCCAATTGGTGTTTTGATGTATCTTGCAAATTATACACAACCTGATATCGCATTTGCAGTTAACTTACTAGCAAGGTATAGTTCCGCACTAACTCGAAGACATTGGAATGGAATTAAGCATATATTACGTTATCTTAGTGGGACTACTAATTTGGGATTATTTTATCCAAATGGATCAAATCCACAGTTAGTTGGAGATGCTGATGTAGGTTACCTTTCTGATCCACACAAAGGCCGATCACAAACAGGATATTTATTTACTTATGGAAATACTGCTATTTCATGGAGATCTGTTAAGCAAACAATTACTACTACTTCCTCAAATCATGCAGAGATTATTGCAATTCATGAAGCGAGTCGTGAATGTGTTTGGTTGAGATTGGTAATTCAACATATTCATGAGAACTGTGGATTATCATCAATCAAAAATAGTCCAACGATATTATACAAAGATAATGCCGCTTGTATCACTCAAATTAGAGGAGGCTATATCAAGGGTGATAGAACCAAGCATATTGTACCAAAATTATTTTATACACATGAGCTCTAGAAGAGTGGCGATATTGATGTCAAGTAGATACGATCATGTGATTATTTGGCCGATTTGTTCACTAAGCCATTTCCAACTGTGACTTTTAAGAAGATGGTACACAACATTGGCATGCGTAGACTTAAGGCTATTTTTACCATGAACAATGGAAGTTCTATGTACTCATGAGGGGGAGTAAATTTTCTAAAGGATGTGTGCTGATTGTACTCTTTTTCCTTCGCTAAGATTTTTTTCCACTGGGTTTTCATTTGCAAGGTTTTAATGAGGCAATCCAAAGGCACTAGAAGTTATACAAGAATATTGTACTCTTTTTCCTTAGCCAAAATTTTTTCCCCATAGGGTTTTTCTTTGGTAAGGTTTTAACGATGCATATTCTTAGAAAGTGGTCATCCAAGGGGGAGTGTTAGAAATAAAGTCTGATTGGAATGTGTAAAGTTTGGGCAATGAAAGCGTTATTTGGGATGTGTAAAGTCTGAAATGTGTAAAGTCTAGAGGCAAGATGTATATTCATAATTGTACTCATTATTGCAACCTTATCTCATGAACTCTACAAGCATTCTAAAGTTCTATATATATGTGAGATTGCTTTATTGTTATTGTACACATCTAAGAGATATCAAAAGGATTGTGGATGACCACTTGAATACAAGAGTTTATCAATATATATTTCTTGTTTTCTTCTTACTTTTTTTTATCTATTTCTATTATTTCACAACAATGATTAAATTGTTGGGTATATGTATATGAGTGAAGTCCTACATTGAATAGTAATGAAAATAGTTGGTGATTAATATAAGATAGTTGAACTCAAACTCATAAGAGCTGTTGGATTAAGTAGTGTCTTTATATGTTATATAACTACTCGATTGGAGTTTTCCCAACATAAATTATTGGTTTACTCTTTTGATAGTCTTTTCCATTCTAATATTTTTTTTGCATTTTATTTCTTTGGAAAATTTTAACCTTTAGCCAACTAGCCAAATAAGACAACAATCATTTACGAGAAGGCTTTACCACTTTATCATTCTAAATTAGCCAAATAATAGAGTACCTTTGCAAATTCTGAAACATTTTTTCCTTTTTCTTTTGTAAAGAAAAACTAATCAACAAGTAGCCCTTTGGTTGTTGTTGAGAAAATGAAAGAATATGGAAAAGAGAGAGGAAATTCCAACGTTTACTTAGGATGAAAAATGAGAGAAAAAAAATAGGATGGGTGGAGATTTTTTATTCAGCCCACCATTTATTTTCCTTCCAAATTGAGGAAAAATAAGAGAGAAAATAGCCATCAACATGAACTTACAAAAGTACTGCCATTATACCACCGAGCATCATTAGTGTGATGGTCACTTTAGAATTACAAGTTCTTGTGGGATGAGATAAGACCGAGGTTCAAGTCTTTAGAAAGGTGCTTTATACACGTATACTTAAATTAGGTTATATTAGAATTTCTATCTCAAATAAGAAAAAAAAAAAAAAGTACTGCCATTATTCATTGTTTTAAACAATAAGAGCATAATAGTAATTAAATTTTTATCTTCCACTTGTTTATACTTTGTGTTGTTCCTAAGAACAATAATTGATAAATAAATAATATTCAAATTAACATTTAAATAATAACATATCACATAAATTGGATTTACCATAAAATTAGAGAATAGTGGAGAGATGTTACCTTGATGATGCTTTAAAGTAATCTCATAACAAGAAGCAATTTACCATTGATTCATAAGTTTTTAGATGGTGGAGTTGAGGTGCAGATCATGTCACTGTCTTGAGACGATACACGCGTCAACGAGATTTTCATTGTAATAGACTAACAACATTGTGCATGCCACTCCTGGGATACAACAACTCAACCACCTTTGCTAATTATCCTCACAAGCCTACACCGCTTGTAAGATAGGAAACTCTCAATAGTACTATTCTTTTACCCATAAATATAGTATATATAAGGATATATTATTCTCATGAAACTATAATTTTGACTAGCAAATATGTAGGGAGTTTTATTTTTACATGAAAATGGTCACATAAGAAAATTGATTTTCTCATCATATATATTCAAACATGCATGTTGGCTCCTGTATATATAGGCTAAAGAATCCCACTTAAAATTTCATGATTAATGTGAATAAATATTAGAAATAACTTACCTCAAATGCTTTGACCGATCAATTCCATAGAAAATAGCCTGGTATGTATTTAACTAAACATTCTCAAATAAAATCCTGGAAAACGTTCAATTATATAAACAGAAATATCATAACTTGCTTTTAGTGGTCAAAACGTTTTAAAGACAATAGTTTCAGCCAATAAGGAAACAATTAATAGCTTTAAAAACTCCAACGTATGGAATTATTTTTTAAACAATTAGCATAAATTTTCCAACTCATGAAATGTATCTGAACCATGAATGAGATAATACTATATTGATTGAATGTTAAATATATAAAACCGATTTCATCATTTCACTTGAATGACCATTTAAAAAAAATGATGATTTTTGTAAAAATATTTCAACATTTTGTGATCTATATCAAACATACATGAAAAACTAAAATATTTTGTCTTCCCAATTTTCTATCTTCTTAACATTTTTTTAATCCTTTTAACCAAACATAAAGAGAAATGGTAAATTATTATTTTAGTCCCTAATGTTTGCACTATGTGTTAATTTGGTCCATAACATTTCAAAAGTGCAATTTTAATTCCTAGCCTTTTGGTCATGTATCAAAATAGTCCATGTTATTAAGTAGTGGATGAAAATTATTGACATGGCTAACATAGAGACATATTAAAATACTAGCCTCATCACAAGCGTTTTACACAGGCAGTGAGGATCTTTTTTTGTGTGGATTTAGTGTCATAATTTTCCATTCACATGCTCATATGCTCTCATTTCTACATGCTTGTATGCTCACATGCTTGGATGTTCATACCCCCACATGCTTGCATATTCACATGTTCACATGCTTCCATGCTCATATTTGTAAAGTTGTGATTTACAACTATGTTTTATGTTGGCTTTATTCCATGACAAAAAGTGTTGTAATTGCAAAAAATTATTTCCTTGTATTTTGTGGGATTTTATTGTATTAGGTTTAGTATTAAGTTGGTGAAGAATCAAGTATACAATGAAGATCAGTGCAATTTCGCGACTAGCTCGAGAGAAGCTCGCGAGTAAAGGTACTCGTGAAAAGGCCATGTGAGAAGCACATGCTGGAAGCTGAAGAAGTGCCAGGCTGCATTTTGCGAGTACTTCGCAAGAAAGGCCATCTCACGAGCTATCCGCAAAACTCTCTGCTTGGAGGATTTTAAGTATGACTTTCTTACCCTTCATCCATACTATATATACCTCTCATTACCCATAAAAGTAAACAGGAGGCTATTCAGAGAGAAAACCATAAATAGGTTTCTACAACGCACTCACCTTTTAGAGAGAGAGCTACTCATCCTTTAGTGAGAAATCCTTGTAGTCTCTTGTCTTTCCCCTCTCCCATTGTTATACCTTGAGAGAAGATTTGTACCCAAACACAACTCACACCTATTCGGAGTATAGAGAGTGTTTTGGAACTTGGGAAGCATTTGGGATTTGCCAAAAGAAGTTGGTGAGGCTTGGAGGATGCAATCGGGGGGTATTGTGGGATCCAGAAAGCTAGTGAAGACAAGACTCCAAGAAGTCCATTGGTAGTAAGAGCTTGAAAGGCTCAAGTATATTGGTAGCAAGAGCTTGGAGGGCTCAAGTATATTGGGTAGACCAGGCTTAGAGGGTCTTTTGTTATTTGTGTACTCCAGCTTATTCACTAGTTGATCGATTTCGACTTGGAGGGTCGCAAAGAGGTTTTTCACCAAGTTCTTCGGTTTTCTCTTCAATAACACATCTTGGTATTATCTTGTATTTGCATCTCTATTCCCTACTCTTTAAGCTTTTCTTTTATTGTTCATTGTGGTTGAATATGGCTTAGAGTAGTGTTACTGGTTTATTGCACTCATTTACTCTTGCTCCGCACTTGGATAAGTTAGAGTAAAAGCAATCTAGCCGTAATCTTAAAATTGGGGGTCTAAACAAGCATTAGTGTTTCACACTAAATTGTGGTTTCAATATTTTTACATGCTTGGATGTTCACATGCTTACATGTTCACATGATCAGATGTGCATATGCTCATACATTCCTTTGACCTTCACATGTTTAATTCCCTTTCACATGTCTACTATGCTTTCCATCTCTATCTCACATGACTCGTAGACGAACTCTAGGACTTAGATGCATGCGCGCATTCACATAGGCTCATTAGATAGACACTATTTATCCACTATCCAGTAACGATATATGAATGCTAGTTACAGCTGGGCAGGCTTGGGGTGCCTAACATTTTCCCATCCTGTACCCTAACTCCGGATCTTGTATGGTAAGAAGACCTTCATGGAGTCATGTTTTACCTATAACCAGTTGGCGTACTCCTAAGCTCATGCTGATTTGAGCCTAAAACTACATATAGGGAGATTAAGCACGCACCCCACCTTCGCGAGAAGGAACCGACATGCCAATATGTCATAAAAAATAAAAATGGGGTACAGATCACAGAACTTACACATGTGGTAATTAAAAATCAAATAAATACTATGTGCATGTCTCACATCTAGTTAAAAATGAAAGGGAATTGAAGGATTCTATTATAGGGGATCCTTTCCCAAATTGTGAAGCAACTTAAGTGATGTGGTGCCATATTTGACACATTATCAAGTTATATTTGGTTATATAATTGTTCATGACATCAAAAATAGAATCTGATAGTTTCCATTTACCACATAAATAAATTATATCCAAATTTTATTGCAAAGAAAAATTGAAAAAAAAAAAGATTAAAGTGATAAAAGAAAATTGTCACAGACTCACAAAACGAAAATCCAGCCTAAATGTTTTGGGACCAGAAACCTATTTTAGTCATATAAAAAAACACATAAAAAATATGGCAACACCACTATCGAACAACCGCACTTGCAATATTAACATCCCCACGACATGGTCATACTTAGTGTCTTTTTGGCAAAAATTATTTTTGCCAACTTATTTTATTATTCAGCTTATTTTTGCTACTATTCATGGGTCTCACTGCACTTTTTGATACTATTCATAGGTCCCACTATACTATTTCAATAAACTTTTACCTTTATCTATAGTACTCTCAGCAAAAAGTTTTCAGTTTCAGCAAAATAAACGGATCCTAAACAAACTCTTAGACTGTCTAAGTTAGACCTACACTACAAAAACACTTCAAGCCTAAGCCATGTTAACAAACTATACCACACGTTACCGCTAGGGTTGTCCTAAAACCCACCTGGATGACTTGACCTAAACTGAAAGGCCATCAACGATTTTGGTCTAATCAGTTGAGCAAAATTGGATGAAGTTTTCAGGCTTTTTCGGATTTGAGTCAATTGGTAGGTTCAGGGATTTGACACATTAAAATCGACCCGACTAGCAAAACGTAACACGTGGTTATTTTTAACACATGGCATGCTTTCATTGGTGTGAAAATCTCCCCTCCCCTTGTTTCAATTCAAACTTAACTCTCTCTCTCTCTCTTTCTTAACACATAGCCACGAATTGAGGAATTATGAAAAGTTCTAATTGTAATTATCACTTAGCTTTTCTTTTTCCTTCAAAACTTATCCTAGGGTTCATTTGCTAAAGCAAAATAATGTACGAGAAGATTTTCATATTCTAAAACCTCATTTCTTTTACTTTTGTAAAGAAAGAGTAATCATCACATACCCTTTCTTTAATACCTTCTCAATTCTAGCGGGGAATTTTCCTTATTCTCTTTTTCAAAAGGAAAATAAAGCAATAGTTCATGTGAAAAAGCTTATATCTATTGCAATAAGACCCTCTCCCATTGAAACTTTCAATTTCCTCTCATTTTTATTTAGATATAAGACATGTAACATTTAAAATTTAAATAAATATTACGTGTCTCACGTCCAGGTAAAAATAAAAGGGAGTAAGACATGGACACCCCTAGTTATTGCCTTCCTACACATTCATCTCCATGAACAATCAAGCTTTACCCAATCTCTAATACCTCCAAAACCAACCCACTGAAACAATCCAAAGCATACACAAATCACCCCTCAAAAATCCCAAATGACAATTGTCCCCAACAAAAGTTCAGCCACCATATCTATAATAAGACCTATTCACCTATGAGAATCATAAACCCTCAATCCATAAAAATTTCCAAAACAATTCCAAAACCATCGCATAAACCCAAATTGAGCACACACTTTGTCATTTGTCACTGCCTTCTCCTTACTTTTCTTCCGTTCAAAATCAACTAGTGCTTTGAGGTTGGCAATGCCGGCTTAATGCATGAGGCAAGTAGACAACCGCCTAAGGCTCCCAATGAAAAAAGACTCAAATTTTTACCAATAGAGATATCCATGTACCAATGGGAGTATTAATTAAGTCCCAAATATTCACTAATAAGTAAATAATAAATTTTTTGTATTAAAGAAAAACCAGAAAAAGAAAAATCTTTTCATTAGATGTGGCAATGATTGTTCGTTTTTCTTAGTTTCAGAGTGTAGAATTCATTAATATCTCTCACACTCAAATGCCGAAAAAACTCATTAATCTCCCACCAGTAAATAAATTTATACTCAAATTTTATTTAGAGATATTAAATATATAATTTTATTAAATTTTTTATTATTTAGTTGCTTCAATCAATAGATATTTTAGTTGTATAGTCATTGAGTGATACGATGAATTCATTTTAATTTGTAATTTTGTATCTAAGAAAATAGATTTTAAATGAAAAAAATACCAAAAGCTAAGCAAATCTTTTATTAATATTTAAAATATAAGAATATGTGTTAGTACATTTTAAATTAAATATGTTGAAACTCAAAATAACTGAAGATGAATAAAGAGATGAATTATAATAAAATTTGTTAAAGAAAGAGTTACTTGTATGTAAGTTAGATTAAATAAATTAACAGAAGTTTTCTAAATTAATAAATAATATGTAGGTTATGTGAAGGGTTGGAAGACTATATATATGGCTGTGCTATGGACTAATTTGATATCAAGAGTGAATGAAGAGAAATAGTTAAAAGCAAAGAGTATTGTGTGAGAGAGTGAATTCAATAATATTCCTAAACACTTGAGAGATTTCGGGCCAAAGAAAGGTGTTCTTCTAGTGGAACTTTGGGCTTGAACACTTTGTGCAGAAGTTGTTCTAGCCATACAACATTTGTTGGGCTGTTGTATCCTAGAGGAGACAAGTCAGAGAAGGTCTACACTGGTTACAAAGATTAGCCAACCAAGGGCTTGAATCTCCTTAAAGAGAGTGAGTTCGGCGCCTCAGTCCAAATAGTGTTGTGTTCATCTCTTCAAATTAATAATATTCAGCTTATTATTCAGTTTCTCTTTATGTTGTTTCTATTGCCTCATTTAAAATAGTCGCCTTAGGCTCCACAATGCCTTGAGCCAGCCCTGGGGGTTGGGTTAGTCCTTAAGGGTTGATGGGCACAAACTTCGGTGACATGAAACCAAGCCATTGTGTAAAATTGTCGATATTAGGTAAATTAATGTGTGAGCTAATTTCTATGCCAGTAAGCAAATTCCATCCAAATTTTATCAATAAAAGTAATATTGAAATCAAATACAAAATTAAAAGAACCCAATAGACACCACAAGATGTGGCCGAATAGAAGTCATTTTTACGCCTGGGTTCTTGAACTCCTTTGAGTTTTGACCCCCCCCAACGAAAATTTTCATCAAGCTTCCAACATATTTATCAAATTTACTAGCACCTATTCCTAAAGTTTGGTACATATACAAATCAACAAAGATATAAAAGTATCTTGAAAAAATAACCAACATGATAATTTTCCATTCCCAACAAAAGAAAAACAAAACATAAAAGATAATTAAAGATTGATGGAGAGAGAATTTTGAGATTAAGAGATCGATCTCTACCAAATTTTTAAAGACCATGTAAAAGAAACACATCAATACTCCATTAACCAAGTACGCAAGCAATACTATGAAGGAAATTGAAAAACAGACTTGATAGAAATTTTTTGTTAAACAAGAACTTTTTAAATTTCAGGACTAAGATAAATTCAAGACCAACAAATATTTTTCCAAGATGTTTACTTAATCTGGTACAAGGCAATGCATTGTTGTTGTTAAGAAAAGTTGTAATTTAATTTTCAATTTTGATTTTGGTATTAGGAAAAGGATAGCAATTTTTTGATGTGTGGATATATGTGATTTTTTTTTTTTTTTTTTTTGCCCAAACTATTTATGGTTTTCAATTGGGTTTAGCTTTTATTGGTCTAATATTTTGGAGGCATTTTTAGAGATAAGAAAAACAATGTACAACCCTTTTTTTTTTTTGAACCAATTATTATAACACAATTTTATAAAATGTCTAGTACTACACATTTTATTGCATAAAACATAAAAATAAATGTGTCAATAAATGTGATTGTTGGGCTTAAATTACTTAATAAATAAAGGATTTTGTTAATAGATGCCCTAGCTAAGAGTATTTGTTTAGAAAATATATTTAAAATTTTGTTATGAAAAAGAAAAAAAAAACTGATTTTTTAATAAATTTTTATATTTCTTATAAAAGTGATATAAATTTTTTTCTGAAATAGTTCATTATCAAATGCCCTATGATCTAATGATATAATCAATAATGGTGATAAAGCATGCGAAGAAGATGGTATCATCATGATATAATCAATAATGCTAGCAACCTTAATGGAGATTGGAAACTCAAAAAGAAAACCCAAATAATTAAGGTAACACATCCCTCTCATACCCTAAGACCCACTGCCTACTCCACTGACTTCACCACCACTCACGGCTTTATTAATTATAAAACCCCAACACCTTATGTACATGTTGCTTGGCCGACCATAATTAGAAATTTGGAATAACTACAGTTCATTGTCGGCCACAGAGATTATTTAAATTATTTTCTTTTTCTTTTTCTTTTCCTTCGGAAAAGTTTAACCTTTAACCAACCAGCCAAGAAAACTGTTGGAGCATTTTAATATTAATTAATTAAAATGAATAAATATTACAATATAAGTGTAAAGATGTGGGAGTGAATATGGAAGATGAGAAGTTAGTGAAAATGTTTAATCCCACATTAAAAAGGAAAGAGACTATTTTATTCTTTTTAATTGTGGTGATTAATGGGCTAACATGAATTGTCTCAGATATTGGGCTAGATACGTGCAAAAGGGGGAGGTGAAGGGTGGAAGTATTACTGCAATATACACTAAAAAAAAAATAGAGAGGTTCTTGGCAAGGAAGGGTGTTCTTTCTGGTGGAGCTTTGGGCTTGAACACTTTGTGCAGAGGTTGTTCTAGCCATATGACACTTTGTTTGTTTTTAGACCCCTTAAACACAACCAGATTAACCTAGTTATTTAGCCAAGTGATTAACTTAGTTAAATTATGCAGATCTAGGTTAACACAAATATCATATTATTGTAAAGTGCGGAAAATAAAGAACACAACAATATGATAATCTAGGAAAACCAAACTGGTAAAAAACCTGGGGAGGATTTAACCTAGCTATCCTCAAGGTAAAACGAATTCACTATGAAAAAATTGAAGTTTACACAATAGCGACTTAGACCACTAACATCCTATTGCTACCTCGAGTAGGAAACTTACTACCACGACCCCATGATAGCTCCGAGTCCACGGACTACTTCTTTCTTGAATTCCCAGCAAGTACAAGCACTCCCGCTTGTGTATCTTTAAGCTCTTAATGCAGCAACTGAATGATCACCAAGTTCTTGACATAATCTTGAATCTTGGAAACCCTAAGTATGTGTGAAGGCAAACACCTCTAGATCTCACAGAAAATTCACACACACAGCATAAGGAGCAACTCCAAAACATGGCTAGGGTTTTCCTTTTTATACTTAAGGCAAAGCATAAAACCCTACACGTTAAACAAGCTTGGGCTGAGTTGGAAATTCTGCAGAAAAAACAATCTGCACGACTTTCGATCGGTCGAGTCTAATTCTCGATCGATCGAGCCAAACAGATTTACATAGTAAATCCTGCAGCAACTCGATTCCAACTTTACATAAAAAGCATATACTTTGAGCAAGTCTAAACAAGACTAAAACGTTTTGATCATGATTTGCCAACATTACAAAATGAAGTTCTAATACATTAGTTCCTAATTCCTTAGAACCTAACACACTTGTTGGGCTACTGTATTCTAGAGGAGACAAGTCAGAGATGGTCCGCACCGGTTACAAAGTTTAGCCAACCAAGGGCTTGAATCTCTTTAAAGAGAGCGAGTGCCGCGCCTCAATCCAAATAGTGTTGTGTAATTTCTCTCTTTAAATTAACAAAATTGAAGAAGTATTATTCAGTTTCTATTTGTGTTATTTCCATTATTATTGTGTTTGCACCAACAATTTTAAGGAGATTCAACACATGGAGCCTACACAAGAGAAACCGAATGAGCCTGTTGGAGATCTCAACAAGCCCTTTCGCTTTAAGGGAACCCACTTCAAGAGGTGGAAAGGAAAGGTCCTCTTCTACTTGAGTCTTCTCAAAGTCTTCTACATCCTCGCTGACAAGAATCCATCAAAAGTTCCTACCAATGAGATGAGTGAGGAAGAATATAGTCTCCATCAAGAAAAAATAGATAAGTATACAAAAGATGAATATAATTGTCGCTCTTATCTTTTGAATTGTCTTGCCGATCATTTCTATGATTATTATGATACAACTTATAATTCTGCTAAGAAAATTTGGAAAGCTTTACAAAGTAAGTATGATACCAAGGAGGTAGGTGCAAAGAAGTATGTTGCTAGTAGATTTTTCCGTTACCAAATGGTGGATGGGAAATCGGTGGTGGATCAAGCACAAGACTTCCAAATGATTGTGGCAGAATTGAGATCTGAAGGCATAAAGATTGGAGATAATTTGGTGGTAGCTGGCATAATTGATAAACTACCACAATCTTGGAGGGAGTTCCAAAAGACTTTGCGGCATAAACAAAAGGAGACATCCTTGGAGACTTTGATCACACGCATCCGTGTGGAGGAGGAGGCTAGAGGACAAGATGCACTCATGACACAAGAGAGCAATGGTAATTCCACCACAAAGGTAAACCTTATTTCAGCCAATAATAATATGCCCAAAAATCATTTTCCTAGAAATGGTCAATTGAAGCCTAAAAAGAGAGCCTTTAAAAATAATAATCGACCTCAAGGAAGGGGAAACTCGAATAAAAATTACAATAAGAACCAAGGACCCCCTTCACAAGATCAATTTAATAGATCCTGTTTTGTCTGTGGCAAGAGTGGCCATATTGCTCGATTTGCAAATTTCGAAAACGTGAATCTGTCCCGCAGGCTAATATAACCGAAGAGCCTTTAGTGGCTATGATTACAGACATCAATATGATGCAATATGTTGAAGGGTGGTGGGCAGATTCTGGTGCTAATTGGCACGTCTGTTATGACAAAAATTGGTTCAAATTGCACACTCCTTTTGAAGAAGAAAAAACTGTTATGCTTGGTGACTCTAGCAAAACCAAGGTTCTTGGGAGTGGTGAGGTTGAATTGAAATTCACTTCTGGACACGTGCTAACATTGAAAGATGTTCTTTACACTCCGTCCATGAGGAAGAATTTGATGTCAAGTTTTTTGCTTAACAACAAGACTGGGTTCAAGCAAACTATGGAATCTGATAATTATGTAATCACTAAAAAGGGATTATTTGTGGGCAAGGGTTATGCTTGTGATGGAATGTTTAAATTGAATGTTGAGAATAATAAAGTATCTACCAGTTCAGTTTATATGCTTTCTTCTATTAATTTTTGGCATGCTCGTTTGTGTCATATAAATAGTAGATATGTGAGAATCATGAGTAGTTTAGGATTAATTCCAAGACTATCAAAAAATTTTGAAAAATGTGAAACTTGTAGTCAAGCTAAGATTACAAAAAAGCCTCATAAAAGTGTTGTAAGAAATACCAAATTGCTTAAGTTAATTCACTCTGATTTATGTGAGTTTTAGGGAATTTTAACTCGTGAAGGAAATAGATATATTATCACTTTTATTGATGATTTCTCAAAATATACAACTGTTTATTTGTTGAAAAATAAAAGTGATGCTTTTGAAAAATTTCAAGATTTTTTAAAAGAAGTTGAAAATCAATTCGGTAGAAAAATAAAAAGAATAAGAAGTGATAGAGGCCGTGAGTATGAATCAAGTGCATTCAACTCATTTGTTCAGTCTTTGGAAATTATCCATGAAACTACTGCACCATATTCACTTGCTTCTAATGGTGTGGCTGAAAGAAAAAATAGAACTTTAATTGAGTTAACAAATGCCATGTTAATTGAATCTGGTGCACCTTTACATTTTTGGGGTGAAGCTATTTTAACTACATGTCATATTTTGAATAGGGTGTCACATAAAAAGTCACACACCACACCTTTTGAGATGTGGAAAGGACATAAGCCAAATTTGGGATATTTGAGAGTATGGGGTTGTCTTGCTTATGTAAGGTTTACTGACCCTAAAATGTCTAAATTAGGTATAAGAGCTACTACCTGTTCTTTTCTTGGTTATGCGATTAATAGTGCAGCCTATAGATTTTTTGATCTTGAAAACAAAATAATTTTTGAATTTGGTGATGCAATTTTTCATGAAAAAAAATTTCCTTTTAGATTGAAAAATAGTGGGAGTGAAGAAAATATTTTGTCACAACCTAGTTCTTCTACTTCAAATCTACAAAATCAAGAAAATTTTGAAATGGAACCTAGAAGGAGTAAAAGAGCTAGAGTTGAAAAGGATTTTGGTCCTAATTATTATGTTTTTAACATTGAGGAAAATTCCCAAAATTTAAAAGAGGCTTTAACATCACCTGATGCTATATTTTGGAAAGAGGCTATAAATGATGAGATGGAATCTCTAATTTCTAATAGAACTTGGAAATTAGTGATCTTCCACCGGGTTGTAAGACCATAGGTTGTAAATGGGTCTTTAGAAAAAAGTTGAAACCGGATGGATCAATAGATAAGTTTAAAGCTAGACTTGTTGCAAAAGGCTTTAAACAAAAAAATGATCTTGATTTCTTTGATACTTTTTCTCCGGTAACAAGAATTACATCTATTAGAATGTTAATTGCTATTGCTGCAATTTTTTATTTGAAAATTCATCAAATGGATGTAAAAACTGCTTTTCTAAATGGGGACCTAGAGGAAGAGATTTATATGGATCAACCTGAAGGCTTTGTAGAGCCTGGACAAGAAAGCAAGGTATGTAAGCTAACTAAATCCCTATATGGCTTAAAACAAGCACCTAAGTAGTGGCATGAAAAATTTGATTCTTGCATGATTGAGAATGGTTATAAATCAAATGAATGTGATAAATGTATTTATTCTAAATCATGGAATAATTTACATGTTATTATTAGCCTCTATGTGGATGATATGTTGATTTTTTGCTCAAATATGCATGTTATAAATGAGACAAAAAATATGTTTAAAAGCCATTTTGATATGAAAGATCTTGGTGAGGCTAATTTTATTTTAGGCATGAAAATTACAAAAACATGTGATGGAATATTTCTTGATCAATCACATTATGTTGAGAAAATATAATTTTCATGATCACAAAAGTGTAGCTACTCCTTTTGATTCTAGTGTTCATTTATTTCCTGTGAATAATGATGATGAGATTTTTAATCAAAATGATTATGCTAGCATCATTGATAGTTTGCGTTATGCTACTGATTGTACTAGACCTGACATTGCATATGCAGTAGGAGTGCTAAGCAGATTTACTAGCAAGCCTAGTAAAGATCATTGGCTAGCTATTGAGCGAGTCATGAGATATTTAATTGGTACAAAAAACTATGGCTTATTTTATAAAAAGTACCCTGCTGTGATTGAAGGTTTTAGTAATGCCGATTGGAATACTTTGTCAGGTGATTCTCTCTCTACCACTGGTTATATTTTTACCTTAGGTAGTGGTGCTATTTTTTGGAAATCTAAAAAGCAAACAATAATTGCTAATTCAACAATGGAAGCTGAATTAATAGCATTAGCTTCAGCTAGTGAAGAGGCAAATTGGCTTAGAGATTTGTTATATGAAATTCCACTTTGGGAAAAGCCAATTCCACCTATATTAATTCATTGTGATAGCATTGCCGCAATTGGTAGAGTTAAAAACCATTACTACAACGGTAAATCCAAACCTATAAGAAGAAAGCACAGTACCGTGCGATCTTATTTGAATAGTGGCATCATAACTGTGGATTATATTAAATCTAGTGATAATCTTGCAGATCCATTTACCAAGGCCTTGGCAAAAGATAGAGTCTGGAATACATAGAGGGGGATGGGACTAAAGTCCATAGAATCATGAGCCATGTATGAGGATACCCAACCCAAGGACCAGAGATCCTGAGAATTGGGTTCAATGGGAAAAACAAATCATACGATGGTCGTAAGAAATGCACTATTTATTTTTTTTAATTATTTATTTCGTAAATAATTTTTTAATTGTTCATCCCTATGATGTAAGTGCATTTATCCTATAATATGGAGAGGTTGAGTAAAAAACTCTTAATGAAATTTGTAGCTCGTATGAGTGGGGTGTCAGAATTACAGGAGCACCCTTAACAAAATTTCACCTATGTGAGTGTGGGGGTGGGGCTGCTCCCTATGAGATTTGGACTTAATCTCAAATACACTCATGAAACCGGGATCAGCACACGGCCGTAAAGTGCTAGCTATAAAAGCTCATGTTAACACCTGGGTTGTTATGTATAAGCAGTGACGCTTAATTTCTCTAAAGCAGTCCTAGTTCAAGTCGGAGACCACTATGACTCTAGAGTTGAGATCGCTGTTTTACTAAGTGAAGGTTCAATGCAGAGCACACCTTCATGATGCATAGTGACCCGTCTTTGCTTGGTAATCTCTCTTTAACTAAAAAATTTAATATTAAAATGAGTGGCGGACTGTTGGAGCATTTTAATATTAATTAATTAAAATGAATAAATGTTACAATATAAGTGTAAAGATGTGAGAGTGAATATGGAAGATGAGGAGTTAGTGAAAATGTTTAATCCCACATTGAAAAGGAGAGAGACTATTTTATTCTTTTTAATTGTGATGATTAATGGGCTAACATGAATTGTCTCAGATATTGGGCTAGATACGTGCACAAGGGGGAGGTGAAGGCTGGAGGTATCAAAAATGGAAATGAATCAGCCCCTTGGATCCTCCTACTTGACAGCCCATTCAGAGTAATTATCATATCCGTTGGTGAGTAAATAGCCCGAATTAATACTCCATTTTTATTATGGACAATGAAGAGCCATTAACCCACTTAATGGACTATCCGTTTGGGCCTTTTCATTCTTCAAAAACTCCTTATCTCACCATTAATTGAGTAACTCCAGCCCATCAGATTAATATCCAACAATTAATCTTGTAACACCTACTACATCAGAATAATGGACCTAATTAATTAGATTAATTTGGGTAGTGATTTCGTGAGGCCCATTGAGCCTATAAATAGACTCATTCATACACAATCCAAGTTACTGCAATATACACTAAAAAAAAAAATAGGGTGTTCTTTCTGGTGGAGCTTTGGGCTTGAACACTTTGTGCAGAGGTTGTTCTAGCCATACGACACTTGTTGGGCTGTTTTATCCTTGGGGAGACAAGTCAGAGACGGTCTGCACCGGTTACAAAGTTTAGCCAATCAAGGGCTTGAATCTCCTTAAAGAGAGCGAGTGCCGCGCCTCAATCCAAATAGTGTTGTGTAATTTCTCACTAAATTAATAAAATTGAAGAAGTATTATTCAGTTTCTCTTTGTGTTATTTCCATTCTTATTGTGTTTGCACCAACAAAAACAATCGTCAACAATAAGGTTTTACCGTTTCATCATTCTAAATTAGCCAAGTAATAATACATTCGCAAATTCTGAAATCTCTTTCTTTTTTTCATTTTTTCTTTTTCCTTTGTAAAGAAAAAATAATCATCACGTAACTTTTTGGTTGTTGTTAATAGGTACAAGATAGATAAGGAGAAAAAATTATGGTTTTTTAATATTTGGTTGGGATGAAAGAGTGAGTAAAAAAAGGAGGGGGGGGGGGGGGGGAGGGCGGTAGTTGGCGGATTTTCTAGTTGGTTGGGATGAAAGAGTGAGTAAAAAAAAGGAAGGGGGGGGGGAGGGCAGTAGTTGGCGGATTTTCTAGTCAAGTCCATTATTTATTTATTTATTTTTAATAACAAGTGCATCATTTATATTATTTACAAATTGAGGAAAAAGTAGCCGATCAATAAGAACTTACAAACGACGGCCATAATCCCATTGTTTTAAACTACCAGGGTATAATAGTATTTTTGAAATTTTTTTTTTTCATCTTTTCTACCAAATAAACATGATTAAAAAATAAAAAATAAAAATTTAACCTACCACTTTTCTATCTTCCAAACATTTTTCAACCATTCATTTTTTAATCATTCCAACCAAACAAAGAGGGAAAATGGGAATGGAAAATGTGAGCTAAGGATTTTACTGTCTGGATGGAAGAATGTCCTTCTTGTATAGCTCCCATTGTATGTGAGGATTTTTAATTTTGTTTTATTATAAGTAAGATTATAAATGAACCAAGCTGTTTATAAATAATTTGAGTTTGGTTTAGGAAAAGCTTGTTTATATTAGTTTGTTTAACATACAAGTCAAGTTCAAGCCTAAGTTTAGGCTCGACTATTAAATGAGCCAAACTCAAACATAATATTGTGTTTGTAGACAAGCTTGTGAACATGAGGTTTAATTTAATTATATAAAATATTATATTTTTATGTATACTTGTCTAAAATACAACCTCATTAAAGTAATATATATACACAATCAATCCATTCATTGTTAAAATAGTGATTTAGGTTTGTAAGAACATTAACATTCAAAATACTAAAAAAATAGTGATTTAGAATAAAACCAATATGTAGCATCGCTACAGTGATCTGCTATTGGTAGATCACTTTAGCATTTTGAGTGTTTTACCTTACCCAATGCTAATGCTCAAAAACAATCATTTACAGGGAGGCTTTACTACTTTATCATTTTAAATTAACCAATTAATAGAGTACTTTTGCAAATTTTGAAACCTCTTTTCCTTTTTCTTTTGTAAAGAAAAAATTAATCAACTTGTAGCCCTCTAGTTGATATAAAAAATGAAAGAAGAAGGAAAAGGGGAAAGGAAAAGAGAGAGGAAATCATGGTTTTCCATTATTTGGTTGGGATGAAAAGGGAGAGAAAACCATAATTGTCCATTGTTTCGTCAATAATCTTGAGATAAAAATGGATAAAAATTAAACGTGAATTTTCAATTTGGCCCACCATTTAAATTCTTTTCAAATTTGGGAAAGAAGGAGAGAGAAAATTGTCACAAACATAAAATTATAAAATTATCGTCATTATCCCATTGTTTCAGACTACAAACAGGGTATAATAGTAATTTAATTTTTATCTTTCCACTTTTCCATCTTCTACCAAACACACTTAATAGAAAATCGTTTCTATTCTTCAACTTTTCTTTCTTTCCAACATTTTAATAAAGGCAATCGTGAAGATTAAATTGTTGGGTATTGTATGGGTATTGGGCCCAGGAGCTCATTATCCATGTATGTATTGGGCCTAAAGCCCAAGCTGAGGACTAGAGATCATCCGAGAAGGGGTAAACGTTATCAAAGGAGTCTATGTTAGTAGATGACGAGGTCAATTTTGGTCATAATGGCATAAGAGGGTAGGCCGAGGACAAATGTAACCTCGAATAACCAAAGCCGAGGTCCGAATAGGTGGTCTGCCATCTAGGGGGATGTTCTAGGAAGTTCTGCTGGCACGGATAAGCATTGCAAAAACAAAGTACAGAAGGGAGTCCTAAAATATCTAAGAAGAAAGCTGCTACCACCGCATTAATTGCTCTGCAGCTAACTCTCTGGCCGCATTAATGTGGAGGTGATACTTGAATAATGGCTTTCAGCCTTATAGCTACTACCTAAAGACTTTTAGGAAGAGGCTGATGGGACAAGTATCAAGACTAACCATCTGGCCTGCACGTGGAAGGTGGAAATGAAAAGAGAAAAGAGTATAAAAGGAGAAGGAAGCAATGAGAGAAGGAGATCGGAAAAATCAAGAGAGAAACACTGGAGCAATCAGGAACCAAATTTGTAATCAAACTTGTGTGAAATATATATAAGAACTAATCTACTCGGATTGTGCCGAGTACGATTTTCTCTAGAAAAGTCAATCTACCTGTTCTTGTCATTTTATTTTACTGTCCAACTCATTTTAGCCCAGTTTTCTAACTCACTCTCTACAAATTCATTGTTTTGGGCTTTTTGGGGCCTAAGTCCATCCATCTTGGGCTAGGGACTCAAATCTAGTCCTTACAATTGGCGTCGTCTGTGAGAATTACTGGGGATATAGTGAGTCTAATGTTCAACAATGCTAGGTTCAGGTTCAAATCAGGCAGTATCCATGGGGTCTCAATGTCAAGATCACTTTCGTGATCTTGAGCAGAGGAGAGACCGGGAGGGGAGTGTGCACACTACCCATACGAGTAGGAGTCATTCTAGGGGTGGTAGCCACCTCTCTCATGAGAAAAATACCAAAGCCATGCAGTTGGAGATTGATCACTTGAAGAAAAGCTTACGCCATGAGTGGCAAAAGAAAGCTCCCTCCACTTCTGACTTCTCTTCCGATGGTGAAGATGATGGTAGTTATAGGCGCAAATCAAGGACTCCTCTTAGTGAGTCTTTCTCGTATGATGAAGACTACCATCAGGAGCGCAAAAACAGAAATTCATCTTCGAGAGGCCTGGGAAATGATGCTATGAGTAAAGCACTCAACCAAATTTCCAGATCACCTTTCACACACAAGATTGAGGGAGGAAGACTTCCTTGGCGGTTCACTCAGCCCACGTTCACCATGTATAATGGTCGAACAAACCCTGTGGAGCATGTTAGCCATTTCAATCAGAGAATGGCTGTGCACTCCAAGAACGAGGCCTTGATGTGCAAGGTATTCCCATCCAGCTTGGGGCCTGTGGCGATGAGGTGATTCGATGGTCTGGGTGTAGGTTCCAATGATTCCTTTAAGGAACTCACTCAGGCATTTGGATCCCGCTTTATCACATGCAGCAGGGTTCCTCGGCCTTTAGATTCCTTGTTGTCCCTATCCATGAGAGAAGGGGAGACCCTGAAAACATATTTGGAAAGATACTGGGAGATGTTCGATGAGATAGATGGTGATTTTGACGATGTAGCCATCAGGACTTTCAAAGTCAACCTACCTACTGAACACGGCCTAAGGAAGTCTTTGATCGGGAAGCCTGTTACCAGCATACGCCAACTCATGGATCAGATTGATAAGTATAAAAGGGTTGAGGAGGACCAACAACAAGGCAAGGGAAAGGGTAAGGTTATCCCTCAGGAGAGGAGGGATTTCAATTCGGACCGCTACAATAATAACAGACCTCGGAGGGATTTTGCTGGGCAGTTAGGGCCCACAACTCCTCAGGGGGTTAACACCGTGTTCTGAGAACCAGTGCATCAAGTTTTGGAGAAGATTAAGAACGAGCCATACTTCAAATGGCCGAACAAGATGAGTGGAGACCCCTCGAGGCGTAATCAGAGCCTTCATTGCCAATACCACCAAAAGCGGGGGCATACCACTACGGACTGCAGAACTCTGTGGAATCATTTGGATCAGCTGGTCAGAGAAGGAAGGCTATAGTAGTTTTTGTACCAGCCTAGTGGGCAAGGAGACCAGTCAAGGTCAGAGGCTCAAGGGAACGCTTCCTCAAGGCCCTTGTTAGGCACAATCAATGTCATTTTCACTGCACCTGGGAGAACTGGTTCTCAACCATCCAGGATAATGTTTGTAGCTCGGATAGCAGCCGAGGACTCTAATTTAGAGCCGAAGAAGGCTAGAATGGAGGTCCGACCAGCGCTGAGTTTTTCGGACGAGGATAAGATGGGAACCATCCAGCCACACAATGATGCTTTGGTGGTCACCCTCAGAATAGGGGGGTATGATGTGAAGAGGGTGATGGTAGACCAAGGCAGTAGTGTAGAAATTATGTACCTTGACTTGTACAGAGGGCTGAACTTAAAGCCTGAAGATTTGACAGCCTATGATTCACATTTGGTGAGCTTTGATGGAAAGGTTGTTATCTCGAGGGGCCAGATTAGGTTGCCCGTGCAGGCAGGTTCAGAAGTGGTTGAAGTGGATTTCATTGTAATGGATGCATACTCTCCTTATATGGCCATTGTGGTAAGGCCCTGGCTTCATGTCCTAGGGGCCGTTTCTTTAACTCTGCATTTGAAAGTAAAAATATCCATCAAGGGACTGGATTGAGGAGCTAGTAGGGAGTCAATCCATGGCTAGGCAGTGCCTCGTGGCTGCAATTATGCATCAGCCTACAGTTGAGTCCTTGGCCTTCGCTGAGGGAGGCTTATAGCAGTCAAAGTCTCTGGTTCCACCTGTAAATGGGCCAGCCGAGGATGTAGAATGTGAAGATTTAGAGAGAATTGCTGTAAGTGATGACCCAGAGAAGTCTTTTTAGGTTGGGGCTCGATTACCACCTCAGGAGAAGGAAGAGCTTGTGGAGTTTCTCAAAAGGAATGTTGATGTGTTCACTTGGAATGCCTACGAAGCTCCGGGGGTGGATCCGAGCTTTATCTGCCATCATTTGAACGTTAATCCATCTGTCATCCCAAGAAAGCAGCCACCTCGGCGCTCATCCAAGGATCATTCTGACGCTGTTAAAGACGAGATGATGAAGCTTAAGCAGGCTAGGCCTATTAAAAAAGTGTTCTATCCTGAATGGTTGGCCAATACTGTGGTTGTAAAGAAGAAGAATGGAAAGTGGCAGGTGTGTGTGGACTTCATAGATCTGAACAAGGCCTGCCCAAAAGACCCTTTCCCCATGCCCCGAATAGACCAGCTAGTGGATGCCACCATAGGTCATCCTCGAATGAGCTTTTTGGACGCTTTTCAAGGCTACCATCAGATACCTTTGGCTTTGGACGATCAAGAAAGGACAACCTTTATTACTCCTATCGGGAATTACCATTACAAGGTGATGCCCTTTGATTTAAAGAATGCAGGGGCCACCTACCAGAGGATGATGACCAGGATGTTTGAGCCATAGTTAGGAAAAAACATTGAGGTCTATATAGATGATATGGTGGTCAAGAGCAAGCTGGAATCTGAGCATGTTAATGACCTCGGAAATATCTTTGAGATCTTGAGGAGATACAAGCTGCGACTTAACACTTTCAAATGTTCTTTTGGCATCGAATCAGGGAAGTTTTTGGGCTACATGGTCACACACCGCGGAATTGAAGTAAACCCTGACCAGATTAAAGCAATTAACAATCTGCAACCACCTCGGAATCCCAAAGAGGTCCAGAGGCTAATAGGGAAGACCGCTGCTCTAAACCGATTCATCTCTTGGTCAGCAGACAGGTGTAGGCCTTTCTTTTAGTTGCTGAACAAATGAAAGGGATTTGAATGGATTGAGGAGTGTGTCCTAGCTTTCCAACAGTTGAAAGAATATCTATCTCGACCACCCATTATGTCCAGACCCGAGGTGGATGAGGTTTTGTTTGTCTACATTGCGGTGGCCCCCTCGCGGTAAGCTTGGTGCTGATACGGGTTGATAGCGGTGTGCAGAGGCTAGTTTATTACGTGAGAAAGTCATTACATGAAGCCGAGGTTCGTTACTTACCACTAGAGAAGGCTATTCTGGCAGTGGTGCATGCTACACGTAAGCTCCCCCACTATTTCCAATCAGACACAGTTGTCGTCCTAACCCAGCTCCTATTCAAATCTCTACTTCGAAGCGCCGACTACACAGGGAGAATTGCAAAGTGGGGTACGATCCTAGGGGTTTTTGACATCAAATACATGCCCCGCACCTCTATCAAGGGTCAGGTCCTCGCCGACCTGGTAGCCAAGTTTGCTGAAACCCCATTAGAAGAGAAAATAGAGGAACAAAACATGGATGAAAAATCGGTTGGTGCAATCTCCCTACAAGAACCTTTGTCCTGGAAGGTCTACGTTGATGGCACGTGAATCATAGAGGATCTAGAGTGGGGCTAGTGATGGTATACCCGGAAAGGATCACAATTGAGAAATCCTTGAGATTGGGCTTCTCAGCCACAAACAATGAAGCTGAGTATGAAGCTCTGCTAGTAGGGATGACCATGGTTCATAAGATGGGTGGAAAAGCAATGGAGATATTCTCTGATTCGAGGCTGGTTGTGGGCCAAGTTCAAGGAGAGTTAGAGGCTAGAGATCCTAGAATGCAGGAATATTTGAGCTAGGTTAGACATTTACAGTCTGGATTTGAGTCTTTTAATTTATCACAAGTCCCTAGAAATAGAAATACACATGCGGACTCTCTTGCCACACTGGCAACTTCCACGACACAAAGTTTACCTGGGGTGATCCTTATGGAGGACTTATATAAACCCATTGAGGTAAGAGGAAATATGGTTCATGTTCATCAAATAAGAGTGGGTCCTAGTTGGATGGATTCTATTGTATTGTTTCTTAAGGAAAATGTCTTGCCCGAGAATAAATCCGAGGCTGACAAGGTACAGAGGAAGGCTCCTCGGTTTTGGCTGTCTGAGGACCAAAAGTTGTATAAGAGATCCTTTTCTAGCCCACATCTGCTACACATACACCCTAAAGCAGTTGAGCTACTCCTGGGAGAATTACATGAAGGAATTTGTGGAAGCCACACGGGGGGCAGATCTTTGTCTCACGGGGCCATCACACAAGGCTATTGATGGCCAAATATGTAGAAAGAAGCACAAGATTATGTGAAGAAGTGTGACCAATGCCAAAGATTTACACCAAACATTCATCAACCCGGAAGAGTCCTTAATCCACTGTCCAGCCCTTGGTCTTTTGCCCAATGGGGATTGGACAGTAGGTCCTTTCCCTAAAGCAGCAAGGAATAAAAGATATTTGTTGGTCGGCATGGATTACTTCACCAAGTGGGTTGAAGCCGAACCGTTGGCTAATATCAGGGATGTGGATGCCAAAAAATTTGTTTGGAAGAATATTGTCACTCGGTTTGGAATCCCTCGTACCCTCATCTCGGACAACGGATTGCAATTTGATAGCAAAGCCTTCAGGAGGTACTGCTGCAACCTGGGAATAACGAATAGATATTCCACTCCGGCTTATCCATAAGGGAATGGACAGGCCGAGGCTGTCAATAAGGTCATGGTGAGTGGACTCAAGAAGAGATTGGACGACGCAAAGGGAAAATGGGTAGAAGAACTGCCACATGTCCTTTGGACATACCGAACTACGCCCCGTAAATCCACTGGGGAGACACCCTTTTCAATGACTTATGGGGCCAAGGCTGTTATTCCTTTAGAGACTGGATTCCCCACATTGAGAACAAGTTCTTTCACTCCGGGCAGCAACGATGGGCTATTGGAGAAGAGCTTAGACTTAATTGAAGAATGAAGAGAAAATGCCATGGTTCAATTGGCATACTATCAGCACAAGCTCAAGCAGGGGTATGATGCCAACTTGAAGCTAAGGCCATTGATGGTTGGAGACTTGGTCTTAAGAAAGGTTTTAGGAACTGCGAAGAACCTAGCATGGGAAAAATTGGGACCCAACTGGGAAGGGCCATATCGTATCACATCAGTGCTTAGAATAGGGGCGTATTATCTTGAAGATCTAGAAGAGAAAGATGTACCACACCCCTGGAATGTAAATAACCTGAGAAGGTATTACTATTAATGAAAGCTTTCTTCACCATATTTGAGTCTGTTATATTGCATGTCACGCGTACTACAATCTATCTAAGTATCAAATAGAACCTTGGTCATGCCTAGCTCCTCGGACCACATACCTTGGGTAAATTGATATCTTTTAATCATTGTTCTAAGTATTAAATAGAACCTTAACTATGCCTGGCTCCTCAGACCACATGCTTTGGGTAAATTAATACTCCCTGACATCTATCTAAGTATCAAACAAAACCTTGGTCATGCCTGGCTCCTCGAACCACATACCTTGGGTAAATTGATATCTTTTAATCATTGTTCTAAGTATTAAACAGAACCTTGGTCATGCCTGGCTCCTCAAACCGCATTACCTTGAGTAAATGGATATTTCAAGCTATTAACCCACGCATTGAATAGAATCCTAGTTATAATTAGTTCCTCGAACCGCGTGCCCGAGGTAAGTAAGCCTATCTGACTATTTCCTCAAGGTCTATAAGCCTATTGAAAATGATGTGGATAAATATTCTGTTGTGATATGTGGATTTGGAAGTTAAAATTATGTTTTAATGATGTTGTGGACTTAGTAATTTTTCATTTGTTCTAATGACTAGTCAGGAAGGCAGAGGAATTATGTTACCACTTATGCAGATAACTAAATGGGGTCATATCTCCCTGTCATGATTAGTCAAGTACTAAGTAAAACAGAACTGAACAAGCAAAAGATACAAGTATCGCAAATATGAAAGAAACATATATATTTCATTAAAATGTGCCTCGAAAAAGGCAGTTTACTTACAAAAGGTCTGATTATATTACAAACAAAAAGCAAAACAGTTCAAAAAACAGGATAAGGACAATTCAAGATTTCATTTTGATCACTAGCTTGTCCTTAGGTGTCTTAGCAGGTTGGGTGGTAGCTACTGTGGAGGATGCCACCTCTTTGCTTTTTGGATCTTCCTTGGCAGGGATGGGAAGAGTTGCCTGGACCAATTCAAGACTCTGAGAGGCTCCCCCATCCTTGGAGGTGTCCTTGGGAGCGTCCAAGGGCTTTATCATATCGAAGGGGGCTTCCTTAAGGGCTTCTTTCTCCTTGGCCTGCTCTTCCTTTCTTTATGGGTTGCTAGGAGGGGGAGGGTCCTTGGATAGGGCCTTTTCAGTGGGGCTAACAACGTTGGGAGCTGTGTCATCCTAGGAAGATGAGGGTCTTGAAGTCCGAATGGTAGGAGGGTAGTATATGTTTTCTGGCCTCCTGAGTGCCGAGGAGGCCTCAATCCCTGCCTGGTTGAAAGCCTCATCCCACACTTAGGAGCAGTAAACTCTACACACCCCACTGACCTCGGACCTGAAGGCTTCTTCAGTTTCAGCTACCCCAACGTTGTAGCCGTCCTGCTCAGCCTGGTCCTTAGCTTTCTCAGCCTCCTCCAGCTTTTTCATCAGGATTTTGTTTTGCTCCCTGGTAGAGGCAAGGTCGAGCTCGGCTTGGCGGAGCTGTTTGCATTGTGTCTCAGCTTGCCTCTCCACCCCCTCCAATGCAGCCGTTGAGCTTTTTCTGCCGTTCTCGGACTGGGAGAGTTAGGTTTTAAGCTCCTTTAGGCTCTTCTTAGCTACGTTGAAGGCCTCCACAATAGCGATCCTTCTCCCTTCCTCACTTTTGTATTGCCGGTGAGAGTAGTCCACCAGCTCCTCGATCCTAAAGGCAGCTTGTACAACCTACATAGGAAGCATGGTAAATAGGTAAAGGCATTAAAAATATATATATATATAATAAATAATAAATAATAAATAAAAAAGAGAGATAATGAAAAGAAGAAAAGATGGTGAGTGTCAGACTTGACTTACCTTGACGAGGTCTCTCTTCAGACCTAAGAAGACCTCATGTGTCCTTAGGGTCCTCAGCTCGGTCATGTCGTTGGGTAGTAGCAAAGCCTGCTCAACAACATCTGCTACGTACCCAGCTTTCCCTTGCTGAGGGTCCCTGATGGAAGAATTTGCTAGGAGAGGGGACCCATCCAACACCAGGGCTGGATTCCAGTTAGGAACCCTGGCATGGAGGTCACGTCCTCTGTCTTTGAGAGCCACATCGGTCAGTAGCCTGGATTGGGTAGTCTTAGCTACCTTAGCTCCTCTTTGAGGCTCAGTTTCCTTGGAGGAAACATCTCTGCCTTCCTCTAGCACGTCCTTCCTTCTTTACTCCCTCTTCCTTTTCTTATCTGCTGCTTCCTGCTGGGTGTCATGGGGAGTAGGGAAAGGAGGGAGTTTAGCTTGGTTAGCAACCTCGGGCGCCTTATTCCCAAATTGGGACTCCATCATTTCCATTAGGCTGCCCCTAGGTTTGCATTGTATCCCCATCTCGGTCGGTAATGAAGTAGCTTCTTCAAGATGGCTGGATTGAGTTGAAGTAAGCTAGCTGAGATCACCAGTTGAGGTCTCGAGGGATGAGGGCTGATTAAAAACTTCATAGACGTCTTCTGAGTCTGAAACGTCTACTACCTCTTTTCCTTTTTCTTCTTCTTTCTCTTCTTCTCCTTTGGGGACGGGTTGGGAAGAAGTAGCTTCACCAGACGTGTGTTGAAGTGGAAAGGCTACTTTGGGCATGCCTTCTGGGATGGGTTGAGTGGTGAGGGCGCCTTCTAGAACAGGAGCGCCTTTAGGAAGGAGAAAACCAGGGACGGCGATGCTTATCCGATGCAGGCGGGGGTCTTTGGCTTTTATGACGCACTTAGGTGCCTGAAAACTGGACGAGATCGGCGTGTATCCTAGGATCAAGTGAGCCGCTCGTAATTGACCGTCCTTGTTTACAAATACCTCAGCCTGAAGAATCTTGTCTAGGCTATCTTTGTTGACCAGGTTGAAATTTGGCTCGGCAGCATGTCTATCTGCAAAATCATCAAAGAAACAAAGAGCCGTTAGAATTAGGAACGACACAAATCAAAGGGAACGAGTTAATTATAAAATAATCTTCCTAAGCCTAAATCCCCACCTGGTTGCCCCTCTCTCATCGGGCAAGAGAGGCCATTGTGCCATTCCCCTGACATGATCAAAAAATCTTTATTCCGCCCCTTGTTGGATTCGGGGTGGCATTGGATAAGCCTAACCTCGGGGTGCCTTGATTTTAGGTAGTACCCCTGTCCCTTTAGATGGTGAAGGTTATAGACCCAGTTGACATCGTGGTGGGTCAACCCTAAACCCATTTTTTCGTTAAGGGCATCTACGGAACCTAAGATCCTAAACATATTTATGGCACACTGGGTAGGAGCTAACCTATGGGCCCTAAGATAATCCCTAGTCACAGTGCCCATGGGGATTCTCATCCCGCCCTCTATGAAGGCAATCATCGGGATCACCACCTCTCCCTCTTGCCTGTCTTCATGCCATTGCCCCTCTCTACAGTACCTAATTCCTACCCCTGGTGGGATCCTATACAGAGCTCTAAAGCTCTCTATCCCCTCCTTAGAGTCTACCAGGCTTTTGAATCTACCCATTTCTAGGAAGGTTTGGGGGAACTAAGAAGATAGAGAGAAGAAAATGGAGCCGAGGAGAAAAGAAGTACAAAAAAAGAAAAATATACAGAAAAACAGAGTATAAAAGTTTATAAAGACTTACAGAAAGGAGAAAAGTATCCTCGGACAGGCTTTTAGGATTTATAAAGGCACGAGTGAGTGGGAAGAAATTGGTAGGTTCAATGTATGTATGCTAGAGTGAAGTGAATGCTAAGATAAGATGATTAATTAATTTGAGAGGTATTTATACCTAGGAGAGAGCTAGGAGCGGGAAAATTCCTGCTCGATTCCCAGCAAAATCCTCAACCGTTGGATTCACATCACACTGTAAAACGTGGGGGACAGTGAGCCGTAAGAATTTAATGAGAATGCGTCTCGAATTTCGAAGCACCAGGAACGTGTCTTGGGCAGTTAAAAAGGCGTCTTCATAGGCAGAGGTGGGATGCAATGGGCTCAGAGCAACTACAGTAATATCGAGATCCTCCTTTCTTCCTAAGGAGCCAAAAAGAAGAATCTCAAGGGGCTATTGTACGGGTATTGGGCCTAGGAGCTCATTATCATGTATGTATTGGGCCTAAAGCCTAAGCCAAGGATTAGAGATCATCCAAGAAGGGGTAAACGTTATCAAAGGAATCCGTGTTAGTAGATGACGAGGTCAGTTTTGGTCATAATGAAACAAGAGGGTAGGCCAAGGACAAATGTCACCTCGGATAACCAAAGCCGAGGTCCGAATAGGTGGTCTGCCATCTAGGGGGATGTTCCAGGAAGTTTTGCTGGCACGGATAAGCATTGCAAAAACAAAGTACAGAGGGGAGTCCTAAAATATCTAAGGAGAAAGCTACTACTACCGCATTAATTGCTCTGCAGCTAACTTTCTGGCTGCATTAATGTGGAGGTGATATCTGAACAGTGGCTTTCAGCCTTATAACTACTACCTAAAGACTTCAGGAAAAGGCTGATGGGACAAGTATCAAGACTAACCATCTGGCCTGCAAGTGGAATGTGGATATGAAAAGAGAAAAGAGTATAAAAGAAGAAGGAAGCAATGAGAGAAGGGGATCGGAAAAATCAAGAGAGAAACACTGGAGCAATCAAGAACCAAATCTGTAATCAAACATGTGTGAAATATATAAGAACTGATCTTGTCGGATTGTGCCAAGGACAATTTTCTCTAGAAAAGTCAATCTATCTTCCTGTTCTTGTCATTTTATTTTACTGTCCAACTCATTTTAGCCCAGTTTTCCAAGCCACTCTCTACAAATTCATTGTTTTGAGCTTTTTGGGGCCTAAGTCCATCCATCTTGGGCCAAGGACTCAAATCTAGTCCTTACAGGTATATATATATGAGTGAAGTCCTATATTGAATAATAATGAAAATAGTTGGTGATTAATATAACATAGTTGAACTCAAACCTATAAGTGCTTTTGGGTTAAGTAGTGTCTTTATATATGTTATTTTAACTACTCAATTGGACTTAAAAAAAAAAAAAAAAAAAAAAAAAAAAAAAAAAAAAAACTACTCAATTGGAGTTTTCCCAACTTGAATTATTGGTTTACCCTTTTGACAGCCTATTCCATTCTAATTGTTTTTTTTTTTTTTTTTTTTGCATTTTTTTTTTGCATTTTTTTTGCATTTTTTTTCTTTGGAAAATTTTGACCTTTAGCCAACTAGCCAAGTAAGTCAACAATCATTTACGAGAAGGCTTTACCGCTTTTATCATTCTAAATTTTCCAAGTAATAGAGTACTTTTGCAAATTCTGAAACACCTTTTCCTTTTTCTTTTGTAAAGAAAACTAATCAATAAGTAGTCATTTGGTTGTTGTTGAGAAAATGAAAGAATATGGAAAAAGAGAGGAAATTAAGGCTTTCCACCGTTTGGTTGGGATGAAAAATGAGAGGAAAAAAATAGGATGTGTGGAGATTTTTTTTTTAGGCCCACCATTTATTTTCCTTCTAGATTGGGGAAAAATAAGAGAGAAATTAGCCATCAACATGAACTTACAAAAGTACTACCATTATACCACTGTGCATCATTGGTGTGATGGTCACTTTATAAATACAAGTTCCTGTGGGGTGAGGGGGTAAAGGCTAAGGTTCAAGCTCTAGGAGAGAGCTTCATATACATACACTTAAACTAAGTTATAGTAGAATTTCTATCTAAAATTAAAAGAAATTTTAAAATAAGTACTGCTAGTATTCCATTGTTTTAAACTACAATAAGAGCATAATAGTAATTAAATTTTTATCTTCCACTTGTTTATACTTTGTGATCTATATCAAACATACATGAAAAACTAAAATATTTTGTCTTCCCACTTTCCTATCTTCCTAAGATTTTTTAATCCTTTTAACCAAACAAAAAGAGAAATGGTAAATTATTATTTTAGTCCCTAATGTTTGCACTATGTGTTAATTTGGTCCAAACATTTCAAATGTGTAATTTTAATTCCTAGCCTTTTGGTCTTGTATCAAAATAGTCCATGTTATTAAGTAGTGGATGAAAAATATTGACATAGCTAACATACAGACATATTAAAATACTAGCCGCGCTTTGCACATGCGATGAGCTCTTTTTTTGTGTGGATTTATTGTCATAATTTTTCATTCATCTCAATTTGAAGTTTACACATTTTTCTAGTAACACATTTGTCTACTAATATTTCATGTGAAATATTAGTAGACAAATATGTAACTTCAAATTGAGATGAATGAAAAATTATGACGTTAAACCCAAAAATTGTGATGAGGCTAGAATTAATTTATCTATATCGTTAAAAAACTAGTTTTAAAAACATTACTCAATTTGAATGCTTCTTGAACTAAAACCTTTATCCAATAACATCGATGCACGACAATTGCACAATGTACACATTAGCAATATTTAAGCATTATAAAATATCTTCGCATGCGGCATGCGCTACTAGTGTTAGGAGGTTTTTCAAATATTTTTAAAATAATATTTTCCATTCATCTAAATTTGGGGCTTAAGCTTTGTCATTAAGATTTATGTGTTAACAAATCACCAAAACACCTAGGAGTGTGATGAGGTACCACAAAAAGATTTACACAACCACAAACTGGTACATATTATCACATTCCTAGGTGTTTTTTACTTTGGATGGAAACACAATGCTTCGCATCATATTTTTATTACATATTTAAAATCAAATAGCCACTATTTACAAACTAGGTAAGATGATACACACAAATCATACAAAAAATGTCCGAAAGTATATTCCAATTTGAATCTTTGAAGCTAAAATCAAGGATTTTGAAACTAAAAACTTGAGTCCTAATTTAAAGGTGAGAAAAAAAATTATGAGGAGAGAGATAGGGGGATAATGATAATTGTTATTTTTTTTCTTTATTATTATTATTTTTTAATAAAAATTTGGGGTAATTATATTCTCCTCCCTTGAGGTTTGGGAGAAATGAATGACACTCCACCTCAAACCTAAATGGAAAAACCACTTCACTCCCTTGAGGTTTGAAGAAATTGAAACTAAGGTCTCATGATATCCATGAGATCTTGGGTTCGAAATCTCTTGCAAGCATCTTAGGGCCATCCTCATGGGATTACTCCCTATAATAACCTGAAGTGTGAGGGATGGGAGGACTGCACATTCTCAAGGGAATAACATGATACTTGAAGAGGTCTAGATACTCTTGTTTATCCAAAAAAAAAAAAAAATTAACATCCCTTTTGTTTATATTCAAAACCTTGCATCATACTTCTAATAATTGTATTATGCCATGGAACTTTGCCATATCTGCATTTTGGTCCATAAACTTTGTCATTATGGCATTTTGACCCAGAATTTTCTCATTCATATTCTGACCCTAGTTTTTCCCAAACATTGCATTTTGACCCTAAAATTCCCAAAATTTTATTTTGGCCCCAAATCTTTCTAAAATGGCAAGAAAGCCCTTCAACTTTTTAAAATCCTTTTGTTATGTCTTATGCCTTATGATAGGCCACAAACTGAATTGACCCCTTGTGATAGAAATTAATTAATTAATTAGCCAAGTTATTAATTAATCAATTTATCATGCAAACGTGTGGTAGCACAAACAAATCACCAATGAACTAATTATGCAGTGGAAAATAAATAACACGGTGATTTGTTTACGAATGGAGAAAACCTAACGGCAAAAACCCCACCGGGTGTTTTTCAGGTCACCACTCCCGAAACTCCACTATTATCACAACAAGCGGTTACAAGTAAAGGAATCCCAAGTACCTTACCAACCTACAGTTGAACCCTTACCCCAATACCCAATTGGACTTGTTCTGTAGTGACAGTTCCCCTCTTTTGATGCACGGCTCCCAAGTACATGACTAACCAATGCGCGAATCCCAATACACGACTTCAAACACCAACTAAGAAGGTTGTTGGCTGCAAAGTTCTTCAGTTCATCCACACGATGAAGATCAAGAAGATGCTTGGTCACAAAACCCTATGGTGCAAATACACAGCAACTTCTTCAAGAGAAAGAGATGAACAAGGGCAAGAACTTTGTCTCCGGTCACAATTTGCTTAAACAAGGTTTGCTCAATGCTTGTGCAACTTGTGAACTCTTTGACGGCCCTTAAAACAATCCTTTTATATGTTAGGGTTAGGAGAAAAGAAGGCCCAAATACATAATCACGGATCCCAAGAAAATCATATCAGAATTCTGAAATTCATAAACCTCGATAGATAGGAGGTGTCGAGTAGCTGTCGAGCACACGGGGCTGAAATAGCTTTCTTAAGCTCGATAGATGCAGCTGTCGAGCTTTAGTAACTTTGCACTTTCATCTTGTTTTCTTGGACAGACTTGAAGGCTTTAACACTTGGTCTTGAAACATGGTTTCTTGAAGTATTTAAAACACATCCTAGATCTACCCAAATACAAGTAAAGTGCATTTTGTCAAAGGATAAACCAATTACATAAAATCATAATATATGTTCCTAACAAGTGAAACACATATGTCCTAACAATCTCCCCCTTTGGCAATCCGTGACAAAACCACAACAAACAAATGAACATATGAGAGAAGTCATAAATCACTCAACTCATACTCACTTGTTGAATACAATAAAATCTATCCTAACACAAACTCTTGAAAAACTTTGCAAGAAGAGAGTTTATGGCAAGTAGATTTTGACAACCTGTATTTCTGAAACACTTTAAACAAAACTCATCAAGGCATCTTTGTGTGAAACAGAAATAATAGATTGCATACAAATATAAGAAGCATGTGTATAAAGAGAGAAAAGAAACAACACATGAAGAGGTAGGTGAAAGAAACAACATACATTATGATATAAAGAGATAAGTCCAATGTATGTCATAAATATGGTCACAAGACCTAATTTACAAGAACAATGTATCTAAAAAGAAAGAAAAGAAAAGATACATAATATCCTCACTACATCCCTCAAAAAGAAACAACACTCCCCCTAACAAAAAAAACTATACTAACTCTCCCCCTAAGAGTGACTACTCTCATATCCAAAACTACTCCACCTTTTTGTCACGAGTGACAAAGGGTAAGAATGTCAAGTAGATATCTCATCAGTAGAGCTAGCATCTCCATCATCATCATTCGAAGCATCATCATCAACATCATCATCATCCTCAGAATCAGAAGCCACTGGAGGAGGTGGTGAAGGAGTAGCCTCAGGAGCAAAGCCGCCCATGGTCTCCTGCCGTTTAGCAATGCGGCCAACATGGACATTCACCTGATACAACTCTGTGGAGAGTGTATCAAGGCGAGCATTCATGCGCTGAAGCTGCGCCATGATGTCTCTTAGTGACACATCGCTCGTAGAAGAGGAGGGAGCGGATGTGGATGGAGTAGATCGAGATAAAGCTGAACGGGAGGGAGGAGCTGCTGAATCCGTCTGTCGCGACCTAAACTGCGCCCCACTACGTTTTACGGTAGCGGCATCTATGGCACACATAAAGGTGAAATGGTCGGAAGAGGGAAAAGGAACAGAAAAATGGTGTAGAATCCTCGTGATAGCGGAAGGAAAGATGAGCTTGTCACGGGACGCTGAATCTAGATGAACATCTATAATAGAAAGAATTAAATGAGAAGGGAAATCTATAGGAAGATGCTCAAGGAGAGATAACAAAAATCGAGCACGAGGTTCTGTGATGGAGTTGTAGTGAGAGAGTGGATAGAGTACAAAGGTCATCACCATGTTCAAGAATCTAGGACCTTTAGCAAAGGCCTTACATGGTGTAAACTGACGCTCACCCCAATCAGAAGGGCGCTCACAAAAAGCAAAAATAAGCTCATCTTTGGACATAGTCCGCAAACGCTCACAACTAGGATAGTTAGGAAACTCTATCCTGGGAACCCGAAGCACATCCGCAACAAGCTGCGGTGTGACATGAATGCTAACACCCCTCACACGAGTAAAGAAATGAGGGACAGAACGGTCAATCCTGTGCATGTTGGAGTAGAACTCCTGAATAAGCACGATAGGACAAGTGATGGGCTCGTCACAAAGAGACTGCCATTCCCGACTGTGAATGACATCGGGAAGGTCGGTGTCGGCAAAGTCTGCCAGAATAACTTGGCGTTCCGAATGAACACCTCGTTTAGAAAAGTTCTCCAAGAATGCCTTGTGGGCATCATCATCACGGAACCGAAGAGATAAGGGGGTAGAATCTGAAGACGAAGAGGATGCCCTGGAACGGAGAGGGTTCCGGGACGGAGTGGATTTACGTTTCGGTGCCATAGACACTACTAACGTAACCAACAGTAGAGGAAGAAAGAATAAGAGACAATCAGAAAAGTCCCAAAACAATTCACAATATTAAGAATATGTGAAAAGAAGTACGTATGCATGGAGAATGCATGAGCATGTGACATGCAAAAGTAATTGCATCATGGGCTCAGCCCAATCCAATCCTACCAGCACACAAACATATAACACACATCTAAATGCATGAAAATACGATTATAATGCTAATGTGATGCAATGCATGAGATTTCAAACTCATATAAGTGAAAAACCATCCCAAAATTTTAACAAAAACTCATCAATTTTGAAAAACCCCAAAATTTTTCAAAAACCCCAAAAACCTAGGTTTCAAAACATGAAATGCATGAAAATGAAAGAGAATAGAAGCTTACCAAGTGAAGAAAACTTGAAAAAGCTTGAAGAAACCTTGAGAAAGAAGTTTGGAGTGAGATGAGAGTGTTTGGGAGAGGAACAGACAGAATAAACGAGAGAGATCGACAGAAAAGAGAAGCGGATCGCACGAGGAGCTTAAATAGAACCTCAGTAAATCTCAACAGATAGAGGTGTCGAGAGGTGTCGAACCATCTGTCGAGGTAGGTGTCGAGAAAATGGCCTTCAACAGAAGCAAGTGTCGAGAAGGTATCGAGGAACACAACATCAGACACAAGAAGTGAGGCTCGATCGATCCACCAGGTGTCGAGAAGCTATCAAGGAGGCAGGAGCTTTCTCAATCGATCCACTAGGTGTCGAGGTGCTAGCGAGATTGCGATAAGAAAAAGCTGAGGAATCTCGACAGATAGCCAGCTATCGAGGAGGTATCGAGGAGGTGTCGAGCCAGTTTTTCAAAAACAGTTTTTCGATGAGAGAAAAACACAGATATGAATGCAATCAAGCATGCAACTCAACCAGTGATCCAATCAACATAATAAGCTCTCAAAATCATCTCTCAACAATAATTTTTAAGCACATGGATCCCAAAAACACACGCACACACTAAACAAGTCTAACTGATTTTATTTTCAAAAACAAGTTAAGACAGTTTAGTGAGCATACATTAACACATGTAAAACCTTGTGATGGCCAAATCACATTGTACCTGCACATGTATCAAGAGTAGCAAAGACTATTGCGTGTCGTGTGTGAAAAACATCGCAAGATTGCATAAGTGTATACATGTTATGATGATTTGAGATATGAGAAGATCACTTTAACTCACATACAATCATAACTGTTTGATGGGGATTATCACCTTTAAGGTACATCCTATATCTCCCACATCTCCTAGAAAACACGCTTGCAATCATATTTAAAAGCATTTTTGATCTTTTTTCTTTTGATTTTTCTTTGCATATTTTTCTATTAAGCATATCATGCATGGGCATATAAGAGATAGAAAAGAAATACCCAATTATGTTAAGCATTTGACATTCCAATTTTGCTTGCCTAAGCACACAAATGTCATTGACACTGCACTTTTGCTATGCCGAAGCATACAGGTGTCATTATGATTGGCGAGCAATAGTGGTGAGATAGTTATTTATGCCTTTCTCTTAGGATTTTCTAATCTTCCCATAAAAAAGAGTGATACGAGTGTTAAGTGCAAGAGACAACTTAATCTTACTCATCACAAACACGAGCCACAAAGCTCACTTGCTTAGTTGTGCATAGAGATGCTCATCTAAGCTACAAGAGATACAAAGTTTAGAAAACTTTGTTTCAATGGCCATCCAAGGTACACAAGTACCAATGTACACATAACACACACTATTTTTGTATTTTTCTGATTTTTCAAAAAAAATATTTTATTTTTATTTTTATATGAAAAACAAAACAAAGCATAACTAAAAAATAACCAAACAAAAACATGTTAAACAAAGCAAAGCATAGAAACTAGACTGACTCAAAACAGTAAAGCAAAACACACAAGTAATGCAAACAAAAAACAAGAAGAGAGAAGAAAGTGATAGAATTACTAGGAGCCCTTTTCCTTCCACACCCTGGAAGAACCTTTCCTTTGATTAAACCCTTGAACTGGCGGTGAGGGGGAAGAATTGAACCCGTTAAAGTTTGAAAGGAACATGAGGGCTTTGAGAAGATCTCCAAGGGAAGCAAGAGAGGATTGAAGCTGATTTTGGCTTCCACATGCTATCATGTCGTTGCTCTGTTGAGTGGCAAGCCACTTATAGAAATTTGGTCGAGTATGACCGGCAGCTCCACAATGATGACAGAGATGCTGCTTCTTCTGTTTAGGCTTATGAGAGTTAGCATTTTTAGCCCTAGGGTTCTTAGCTTCTTTCTTATCTTTCTTAGGGGGTGCTCCTAAGATAGATTTATTCTTATCTAAGTTCTCACTAGCTAACATGGTTTTAACATCATTGTTCTCAATTTCAACATTATTAGCAGGAGGAACAAAAACAGTGGAATTAGTAGAAGCAATATTAGAGGAAGAAAGACCATACCCCAAACCTGTTCGATCAGAAGCAGATTTCTGAAGATTGAGCATCTCATCAAGCTTTGCACTTGAAGTCCTCTCTAGTTGAGCTTTGACTTGAAACAACTCTGCTTCAAGCTTCTTGGTCTTCTCAGCCAAGAAATTATTTTCGAATCTCAGTGCTCCAATAGTCTGATTAGCCTCATCAAACTTTGTGGAAAGCTCTTCACGATCAAGTTCCACATCACTGAGCTTCTTGGTGGCCAACCTATAAAGTTTCTCATGTTTTTCCAAAATTTTGTACAATTTTTCATAGGCTGTATGGATATCATCTTGATCATCCATCTTCTCAAAATTAGACTCCACCAAGTCCTCTTCATCCACATCTTCTACAATCCCTTCAGTAGGATCTACAGAGTCAGTGAAGGCATTCAAGATTCCGTCATCCTCATTGTCGGAATCATCCTCAGGCTCGGTGTCGCTCAAGATAGTAGCAAGAGCCTTGCTTTTCCCAATGCTCTTGAGATATGTAGGACACTCATGTTTCATGTGACCGAAACCTTGACACCCAAAACACTTAGGTCCTGTAGGGACAGTGTACTGACCATCTTCCTTAGCATCCTTCTTCCCTTTGTCTTGGCCCTTAAACTGAGAAGAACTAGATTGCCTACGGTCCTTGTCGAAGCCCTTTCCATTTGCGTTCTTCATAAACTTTTTGAACTGCCTGGTGATGTAGGACTTCATCTTGGAATCTTCATCATCTGAAGACTCATCTGTCTCACTGTTCTTGGCCTTCAGTGCCATGCTCTTGCTCTTGCCTGACTTACCAATCCTTGTTAACCCTAGTTCGTAAGTCTGTAGATTGCCAACCAGCTCTGTCAAAGGAATCTTATCAATGTCCTTTGATTCCTCGATTGCCGTAATCTTGGCATGAAATCTCTCAGGCAGAGATCTGAGCACTTTCCTCACAATCTTGGGTTCAGGAATGGTCTCCCCAAGATTGAAAGCTGAGTTCACTATGTCCTTTAACTTGGCATAAAACTCATCGAACGACTCATCATCCTCTATCTTAATCTCTTCAAAGCTTGTAGTGAGCCTCTATAGCTTTGAATCCTTGACAGCCTTTGTACCCTCATAGGTTGTCTGGAGGATGGTCCAAGCCTCCTTGGCAGTTTCAGTAGAGGATATCTTCTTAAACTCCTCATTGGTGACTGCACTGAATAGAGCATTCAATGCCCTGCTGTTGAAGTTTACCCCCTTGATCTTGGCATCATCCCAATCTGCCGGTGCTTATGTAGGCTTAGTCCAGCCTATCTCCACAGCTTGCCACACCTTCTCATCTAGAGACTGCAAGAAAGCTCTCATGCGTACTTTCCAGTATGCATAGTTAGTACTATCAAATAAAGGAGGTATAATTAATGACTGTCCTCTATCCATGACAAACAGGGGTCAATGGATCAAACACAACAAAGATTAAAACCTAATCAGAGTGTGCCCGCTCTGATACCACTTGATAGGCCACAAACTGAATTGACCCCTTGTGATAGAAATTAATTAATTAATTAGCCAAGTTATTAATTAATCAATTTATCATGCAAATGCGTGGTAGCACAAACAAATCACCAATAAACTAATTATGCAGTGGAAAATAAATAACATGGTGATTTGTTTACAAATGGGGAAAACCTAACGGTAAAAACCCCACCGGGTGATTTTCAGGTCACTACTCCCGAAACTCCACTATTATCACAACAAGCGATTACAAGTAAAGGAATCCCAAGTACCTTACCAACCTACAGTTGAACCCTTACCCCAATACCCAATTGGACTTGTTTTGTAGTGACAGTTCCCCTCTTTTGATGCACGGCTCCCAAGTACGTGACTAACCAATGCGCGAATCCCAATACGCGACTTCAAACACCAACTAAGAAGGTTGTTGGCTGCAAAGTTCTTCAGTTCATCCACATAATGAAAATCAAGAAGATACTTGGTCACAAAACCCTATGGTGCAAATACACAGCAATTTCTTCAAGAGAAAGAGATGAACAAGGGCAAGAACTTTGTCTCCGGTCACAATTTGCTTGAAAAAGGTTTGCTCAATGCTTGTGCAACTTGTGAACTCTTTGACGGCTCTTAAAACAATCCTTTTATATGTTTAGGGTTAGGAGAAAAGAATGCCCAAACACATAATCACGGATCCCAAGAAAATCATATCAGAATTCTGAAATTCATAAACCTCGATAGATAGGAGGTGTCGAGTAGTTGTCGAGCAGGTGTCGAGCACACGGGGCTGAAACAGCTTTCTTAAGCTCGATAGATGCAGCTGTCGAGCTTTAGTAACTTTGCACTTTCAGCTTGTTTTCTTGGACAGACTTGAAGGCTTTAACACTTGGTCTTGAAACATGGTTTCTTGAAGTATTTAAAACACATCCTAGATCTACCCAAATACAAGTAAGCGTTTTGTCAAAAGATAAGCCAATTACATAAAATCATAACATATGTTCCTAACAAGTGAAACACATATGTCCTAACACCTTGTATGTGCGACATCTTGAATATGTTTATGCCTTTAACCTTGTATGTGTTTGTGGCATGTTTCAGTTGCACTATTTATGGTCCTTTGTTTATGCATGTTTACCCGTGTATGTGGTTGATAACATGGCTTCTAATTTACCTTTATACCATATTTGTTAATATCCTTGTATGCGGTTACAACACGTTATACTTTATCTATGCATGCTTACCCTTGTATGTGGTTGATATCATGCTTTCATTTGTTTTGCTTGGCTCCTTCCTTTATTTGGTGTTTGTTTGTTTGTTTGTTTGTGTTTGCATGTGATGGATAGAACACACATAAGGTTTTCAAGAGGCAAATGGAAAGACATAGATCTATAGACAATGGCGGCTCCAAGATTTTTTTCTAGAGGGGTCAATAATGGTGGAGCCAGGAATTTGTTGGTGGGGGATAGACGAGTAAAAAATAAGATGAATATTTTTTTTTTCTATATATACAACTTCCACGTTATATACAATACAACTATATTGTACAATAGTCTAAAAAGTTATTAACAGTTTAAAGATCATTAAGACAACAATCATTGGACACATAAACAAATAGAATTAAATAACTAATCATACATTTTTAACAAATTAATAATAAATTATTATATTTATAAGTTACATCAATTGAATAAAAAAATATAGAATAAATAAGAATAGTAACACACTTAGGAGTAGGGTTAAGTGTGTTAAATTACCAATTGTCCCAACAACTTAAGCTATTAGGATATGGTAAATTTAATCATTTAACCACATACTTTTTTTTTTTTTTTTTGAGAAAGAATACTATTATTTTATTAATTCAACTGTGACTTTTGTCCATCATTACAAAATTGGCAGCATCACGGTGGATGTTCTCTAACCAAATTTAAGGTGAATTACAACACTTAGCCAGTTTGGCTAGTTTATCAGCTACATTGTTACCCATTCGTTTTGTGTGAATGAACGAGTAGTATCTAAAGGACGTGGCTATGGAGCAAGAGTTGTCGATGATGTGACCGAAAGAAGCCAGGCATGGGCTTTTGGAGTTGAGGTGACTGATGATTGTTTCGGAATCACCTTTAAAAATAACATCTCAGAAACCTATCTCTTGTGCCAAGGTGATTGCGCAGCGGCACGCTAGTGCTTCCACAGCCTCCACTGTCGAAGGTAGTTCAATCCGTTCAGACAAAGAGGCAATTATCTTGCCTAAGTGGTCCCTGATTACCACGCCTATCCCAGCTGAGTGGATGTCATGTGTTAGGACATATGTGTTTCACATGTTAGGAATATATGTCACTATTTTATGTAATTGGCTAATCCTTTGACAAAACGCACATTACTTGTATTTGGATAGATCTAGGATGTGTTTAATACTTCAAGAAACAAGGTTTCAAGTTCAAGTGTTAAAGTCATGCAAGTCTGTCCAAGATTCAAGTGTGAAAAGTGCTGTTCATTTAAGCTTGACAGCTAGCACCTATTGAGCCTTGAAGAGCTATTCCAGCTCGTGGCTCGACAGCAGCTCGACAAATAGGGTATCTGTCGAGGTTTATGAAACTCAGAATTTCTGGTCTATTTTTCATCCAATCCGTGATTGTATGTTTGGGCTTTCTTTTCTCACAACCCTAGACATATAAAAGGATTATTTGAGGGCCATCAAAGTAGACACAAGTTGCACAAGTGTTGAGCAAAGTTTGTTAATGCAAATTGTGACCGGAGACAAAATTTGCCCTAGTTCATCTTTCTTGTGAAGAAGCCACTGTGTTTGTACACCGTAGGGTTTTGTAACCAAGGAGCTTCTTGATCTTCATCGTGTGGTGAATTGAAGAACTTTACAGCCAACAACCTTCTCTAGTTGGTGATTGAAGTCACGTACTGGGATCCGCGTAATTGGTTAGTTACGTACTGGGAGCCGTGCATTGAAAATGAGAGATTGTCACTACAGAACAAGTCAAATTGGATATTAAGGTAAGGATTCAACTGTAAGTTGGTATAAGGTACTGGGATTCTTTTACTTGTAACCGCTTGTTGTGATAATAGTGGATTCTCGGGAGTAGTGACCTTAAAATCACCTGGTGGGGTTTTTGCAGTGTAGGTTTTCCCCATTCGTAAACAAATCACCATGTCAATTTAATTTATGCTGCATACTTAGTTTAATTGGTGATTTGTTTGTGCTACCATGCATTTGCATGTTAATTTGATTAATTAATAAACTTGACTAATTAATCAATTAATTTATCACAAGGGGTCAATAAATTTTTGGCCTATCATCATGGAAGAGTGCTCCATCAAAGTTAGCTTTGTATAGATCCTTTGGTGGAGCATGCCATTTGACCAAGGGTGGGTGTGGGACCATGTCTACATGGTGATCCAGACATGAACGATATTCGTTTAGGTGGTCCACTACATCCAAGTAAATCATGGAATATGGTAAATAATGAGAGTCCACTCGAGTTGCATTACGTTTGTTCCAAAGACTCCATGCTACGTAGGCAAACCTTTCTACTAGGTATGGAGCTCCAATATTGAAGATTCCTGTCAGAGGGTCACGAAAAGATTGGAAGCATTCCGATAGTTGATTTCAGCATTGTTTTTCCTCCCACCATGTTTCTTTAACTACCTAACATCCCCATAGTGCGTGCACTGTATCTTCCATCTCTTCTCTACACCCGTCGCATGTTGCATTTCTTGTCACCTATCTTAGAAAGAGGTTCTTTTTTGTTGGCAGTGATTCATTGCAAGCCCGCCAGAGAAAGTGTTTTATTTTGCTTGGTACAATGAGTTCCTAGATGGTCTCCCATATCACGTCCTGACCCGAGAGATTTGACAGACCCGGTTTTGATGTTCGCTCCGATCTTTGAAGCATCAGATATGCACTTTTGGTTAAGTAAACCCCATTCTTCATTCCTGACCAAATTAGAGTGTCCTTGATTCGACGGTTGCTTAAGGGGATGCTGAGAATAATTTGAGCTTTATGGGGTAGAAATTCCTCGGTAACCCTATCTGTTAACCAACGTGATCCATCTTCCTTCAGCAATGCACAGACCCGAGTGTTCCTTGGAAATTTTTTTTGTGGTGATATGACTCTATTTAAGTGTGGGTCTGGGAGCCATCTGTCACCACGAATGAAGATGCTCTCCCTGTTGCCTATCCTCTAAGTTGCACCCTTTGAAATCACATATCTTGCCTTTAGGATACTTTGCCACGCATACGACCCATTTGAGTTGACCTCATCATCCATGATTGTGCACCTGGGAAAATACTAAGCTTTGAAAACCTTGTACAGTAGGGAGTTTGTGTTATGAATGAGCCTTTAGACTTGCTTCCCTAATAGCGCGAGGTTAAAGTTTTCAATGTCCCGGAATCCTAGTCCTCCTTCAGCCTTTGGCTTGCATAGCTTGTTCCACGCCATCCAATGTATTTTCCTGTTTTCCTCGTTGCATCCCCACCAAAATTTCCGAAAAAGAGCTTTGATATCCCTACATAAGTTCTTGGGAATTTTAAAGCAATTCATAGTGTAAGTGGGCATGGCTTGTAAGACAGCTTTTATCAATACTTCACGACTCACTTAAGATAGGAGTTTTTCTTTCCAGCCTTTTATTTTATACCATACTCTCTCACATATGTAGCTGAAGCTTTATCTCTTTGCCCGACCAATGAATGAAGGGAGGCCTAGGTATTTCTCAAAGTGAGAAGTGGCTGAAACACCTAGCATTCCTTTGATTGTGGACTGAGTTTGAGGCTCGGTATTAGAGCTGAAGAGGAGCTGAGTTTTCTCTCGGTTTATACATTGACCTAAGGCTTGTTCGTATGTGTCCTGTAGCTCTAATATAGCAGTGCAATTATGAACATTTGCTTGGCAGAACAGAAGGCTGTCGAGGGCAAAGAAGAGGTGTGAAATTTTCGGACCATCTCGGCATAATGAGATCCCTTTTATAGAGCCACGTTCTTCCACCTGTTGCATGAGAGAGTGTAGCCCTTCTGCACATAAAATAAAGAGGTAAGGCAATAAAAGGTCACCTTGACGGAGACCCCTTTAAGGATGGAAAAGACCATGAGGAGCACCTTTGATCATAACTGAGAAAGATATAGACCGAATTCAAGAGCTGACAAGGTTTATCAATTTTTGATCAAAACCCAATCTAGCCATCAATTTTTCTAAGAACACTCATTCCACCCGGTCATATGCTTTGCTCATGTCGAGCTTCAAAGCAATGTACCCAGACCTACCATTTCTTTTATTTTTGAGGTGGTGCAAAGTTTCAAAGGCTATAAGAATGTTTTCAGAAATGAGACGGTCAGACATAAAGGTACTTTGGGATTTAGAAACAAAATTTGGGAGGCATTTTTTCAAGCAGTTTGCAATTGTTTTTTAGATGATTTTGTATAAAACATTGCATAAGCTAATGAGGCGGAAATCTTTTGCACTAGTCGGGGACTTCGTTTTTGGAATGAGGGTGATGAATGTGTGATTTATTTTGGATGGAAGGGAGCCCGATTTTAATACAGATTGGCAGGCAATAGTGACATCATGTCCTACAGTAGTCCAAAAAGATTTATAGAACATGGGCGGCATACCGTCGGGGCCTGGTGCAATCATGGATTTCATTTGCTTGATGGCTTGTTCCACTTCCTTTGTCGTGTATTCTCTGATCAGTTCTACATTCATTTCTTCAGTAACCTTACACTCAGTCCCTAAAGAATGGATTCAAAGGAGGAAGGTGATGCCGAAGTGAAGAGCTTTTGGAAATAGTCAACCATTGCATCACCGATTTGATTTTCCTCTGTCAGAATGGTTCCGTCATCAAGAGTCAACATGGATATGAAATTCCGTCGATTCCGTTGATTTGCTCTGCTATGGAAGTAGCTTGTGTTTAATTCCCCTGCTTTGAGCCATTCTACTCGTGATCTTTGTTGCCACATGCAGTCTTCCTTGATCATGAGGTCATAGACTTCGCTTTTTAAGATTCGAACCTGATCATGATTATGCCTAGCCATGGATAAGGCTTCTGCTTGAGCAAGAAGCCTTTTTTTTTTGGTGTAAAAGTCGCCTGATGTTACCAAAGGAGAGTTTACTCCATGTTTTCAGGTTTGTGCTGCAATTATCTATCTTGTTGACCACTACCTCCATAGGGTTTCCCGTGGGTTGCCTCTCCCAAGCATTTCTTACTACCCCTTCGCATCATTCATCTTCATCCACATGGCCTCAAAGCGGAAAGGTAGCCCCTGTTTGTAATACCGAACAGATTCATCATCTGAGCATAACCACAATGGGCAATGGTCAAACAAGGATCCAGATACATGGTGCACACGGACTGACGGAAACATCGCGGACCATGATGGAGTGGCTACACCTCGATCCAATCTTATCCAAGTAACTACCCTATCAAATTGGTTATTGTACCATGTAAACAGCGAACCAACAAAGCCCAGATCCCAGAATCCACAAAAATCTAACGCGGCTCTAAAATCAACCATCTGGCGTTCATGTTTGCCTGCACCTCACATTTTTTTCTTCCGACTTTACAATTTCGTTGAAATCCCCTACACTACACAACACCAGGGTAGATCCATTTGAAGTCGAAGATGTTTTAGTAATGCCTAAGAGTGTTCCCGGTTGACTGTTACTGGGTTTCCATAGAAACCGGTAAACCGTCAGGCGCCATCCACTCTTGGGTTAACTACAACATCTATGTGAGTGGCGGAGGAGTCAAGTACTTGGATGTTCATCTCTTTCTTCCAATAAAGGGCAAGTCCGCCTCCTGTATTGTGACGAGGGACTGTGAAGAGATTTTCCATATTAAGTTTACGGAAGAGATTTTTTAGATATCTTTCCTTCGATCTTGTTTCCATGAGGAAGACCATGTTTGGGGAATACTTTTTCACCATCTAGGTGAGTTCCAGAACTGCCTGTGATTTCCCCAAACCATGGCAGTTCCAACTTATGCAGTTCATGTCTCTTGGTGAGGCTGCGTAGCAGCCACCGCCTCAAATGCTTAGGGTGCATCTTCATACTGGGTTAAGGTTTGCCTTTTGGATGGCCTAAGAGCATCCACAGCAGTGGATCTATAATTTTAGCTATTTAGCACCAATAAAAGTTACTTTATCTATTTTACCTACACACATGCTACAGCAGTGGATCTATTTTAGCTTTCAACACAATAAAATAATATAAACATCACAATAAAATAATATAACCACTACAATAAAATAATATATCCCACTAACCAAAAAATACATACACAGCACCAACCACCTCTACCATCAGCCACAGCCACCTCCACCACCACCACCACCACCACCACCACCACCACCACCACCGGCCACAACCACTGGCAACCACAACACAGCATAGAAAAAAAAAAAAAAAACAAAAAAAACAAAACCACAATCACAACCCCATCGCCACTAGTCACCACAACCAAAATCCACAAACCCACTGTCAAAATCATCCACCACCACTACCATAGCCAAAATCAACCACCACTATAGCCACCAAACCCATATGAAAATACATTTAAAAAAAAAAAAAAAAAACAAACAAACAAACTCAATCACAATAGAGGAGTGGGGAGGACTGGGCGTGGATCGGCAGAGTGGGGAGGACTGGGTGGCGTGGGTCTGATCGGAGGACTGGGCGGAGGAGTGGATCGGCGGCTTGGGGCTTCCGTCGGCTTGGGCCGGTGACGTTGAGGCCGGCGGAGGGGCATGGACTGGGCGATGGGGCTCAGCCGGCAAGCTAAGGGATGAAGGAGCTGAGGGAAATGGCCGGCGAGCTGAGGGATGAGGGAGATGGTCGGCGAGGCAGAGAGAAAAAAAAAATTGAGGAAGAAAGAAGAAAGAAGAGAGAAGAGAAGCCGGAGAGAGAGAGAGAGAAAATGAATGGTTTATTTTAATGAGAGAGAGGAGAGAGATCGTAATAAATTTTTTTTTTTTTTTTTAGTTTTGAGCTACAATGCACATCTAAAGATAGATGTGCACTGTAGCTGTGGAGCTAAATCTTTTAGATTTAGCTCCACTGCTGCATCATGGTTTTTTGGTGTTTGAGAGCTAAAAAATACCATTATACCTATATAGCACCACTGTTGTGAGTGCTCTAAGGTCCTCGGGTTGAATGGGGTCCCTACGAGGTTCAAGGTCTAACATGGTTTCCTCGCGCATGGTGTTTTTTGTGTTACGTATCAGTCTAGTCCAAGTGGTTTTGTGGGCTTTGATGGGAGTATTGGGCTTGGTAGTGGGTGGGGTTGGGATCTTGTTGGCTAGTGTGTTTGTTGGGCCGAATTCATGAGTGTTGCTGGGGTGGACCTGTTTTAATGGGTTGTGTTTTATGGTGGGGTTATGAGATGAGTGGCTTGGCTCACGTGGTTCACTGATAAATAGGTTGTCATTGATCTCACCTTTAATGGGCTCATAATCGTTCCTTCTGCATTATTACTGCCATAATTCACGGCCAAATTAGTTATCGGTAACGTATCCGCAACATCCGAGATTCTCGTGTCAGTCATCATACAAGATTTTTCCACGTTGGACTGATGGTCATTGTCCTTTACATGCAATTTTTTCCCCATGGAGTATGGTTTGTAACCTGTTACCACCGTTGATGTTTTTCGGAAGTTTTGGTCTCCGTCTGCTCGGATCCATTCGCTGTACTGTTGGTCTTCTTTTTTCAAAGATCCCTTGCTCTTCAACCAGAGTTCACAATCTCTGTCATCGTGAGACACTCTCCCACACCAATAACAAAAGTTTGGTAGGTGTTCACATCTTAAAGCAGCCCAACCAATTACCTTGCCCGCCAACCATACTTTACGGACTCTACTGAGGGGTTTGGTGATGTCAATCTTAACCCTGACTCAAAGGAAATTCCTTGAGCTTCCTTCACCTTCATAATCGGACATATGCAGCAGTGTTCCCAGAGAGCTCCCAATCGAATCCCGGAACTTGGGAGAGAGGCAGTGCACCGGTAGGTCATGTATTTAGACCCAAAAAGGTAAATATTGGAAAGAAAGAGCAGAGATAGGGACATTTACCTCCACTCGCTCGAAGATGACTAGGTGTTTGTCATAAGTCCAGGGTTCGTGTTCTAGTACCCTCTTGAGATCGTACTCATCTTCAAAGGTGAAAAAGAGTTTGTTGTCCCCTATGTCTTTAATCTTTAGTTCACCTTAGAGACGCCAGAGCGGTTTAAAGGTACGGGCTACCGACTCGATGTTCACCATTCTTTTAGTCAAGAACTTTGCCGCTAGGATTCGGTGTGGGTGAATGGCGTTCTCGGTATATTTTACTCCGGACTCTTCTTCATCGGAAAGCTTTAGTTTTCTCCATAAGCCTTCTAGTGCATCCATGGTCTGAGATCTTGGGAGGGAGCTGAGTTGCGAGCGCCCCACAAGATGGCCTACCACCAAGCGTGAAACTAAGAAAAATAATACTCTAGTAATAAATTTTTGCTTTTGAAGTGTATGATTAAAACTGGGTCACTCTCTTTGAATTGGAGTAAGTAATAAAATATTTCTTAGACTTGAAAATGTGTGGAGCACTTATCAAACTACTTGATTGGACATAGAGAAAAACTAAGAAAACATAAAAACTAAGGATCATATTCAAGCTTATTTCAATTGAGCTTAACAAAAAATTTAAGGTAAGAGTGTTCAAAATTTATATTATAGGGATCAAAATTTTAAAAAAAAATCTAAAAATAATATATAATGTTTCTTTTGGGACCAAGTCAGGGTGTTCATTTGAACCCCCTGCGCTGGTCATGGAGCCGCCCATGTCTGTAGACCTTAGGGCCTTTTTCCCTTCCATGAGGTTTACCCTTCCATATGGTCTTTTTCTTTAGAATTATGTCTAGTTACTTTCTTAGATAAGGGTTCTTTTTTACCTAGCTTTGGGCGACACCTTCTAGGTGTGAATATGTCTATATACTTGTTTTTATATGTTATAAATGTTGTGTAAAAAAAGTAATGAAATTTTTAAAATTTTTAATAGAATATTTTTACAAAAATTTAACAAATAACCTATAAATTTAGAATAAAAATGCAAAATTAATCAATTTCCAAAATACTTGCAGGCAAATCTCTCCATAACAAGTTGAAAAAAAAAAAAAAAAAAAGCAGCAAAATTCACACTAATATTTTAAAAGATTGTTTAATTAAAAATTTAAAACTGAACTTTTGATTATTAACTATGGAGCCAAATCCCTATACTTGACTAGAGAGAACGAAGAGATCGGAGAGCTAAAGAATGCTCAATCAACGGCGACAGCTATAGCGAAGTTGATACTGCCGACGGAGAGGCCCATCTGAGAGGAGACGGCGGAGATCAAAAAGATTTGGGGAAATCTCTCTCTAGGTTCCATTTGAGAGAGAAAATCATCTGTTGAAAAAAAAAAAATTTAATTATTATTTTTCCCTTTTTTTTTTTTTTTTTTTGTTTGCGTTGATATCAGTGCGTTTGGAGCTATATATATATATATAAATATATATATATATATTTATATGATATATTGATAAATGATAATAGCAAATGAATGGCATCTTAGAAGATAGAACCAGCCAGGGACCCCATAGAGCATGGAGAGAGGACAAAAAAACAAATAAGTCAACCGCACTGATTCAATTTGAAATTACTAAAATCTTCATCTCTCTCTCTCTTTTTTTTTGGTTTCCCAAGGTGTCTCTAGGCTTCGCCTGGAACTAATCTTCCGAGGTACTGTCGGGCGCCAAAGGCGGGGACCTCTCCCAAGAAAGTTTGCTGCATCTACAAAGGCTTGAACTAGAGACCACTTGCTTAAGCAACCAGAACCCCTTCCACTCAGCCAACCTTCGTTGGTATCTCTCTCTTTTACTTTCAATGTTTTAATGTGTTCAATATTTTTTTTTTTTTTTAACACACCTAGATTTGATTCTCCTCTCCAGTCAGGACTAGGGATTCACTTCCCAAATTAATCTTTGATTTGTCTAAAGGGCCTCAGCGTGGGAGAGGATGAAAAGCTCCAGCGTTGAGATCAAATGGAAGCCATTTACTTGGTGTTCTCAATATCTGATAACCAGTTAGCGAGTTCATCCTCCGTGGCTTTCAAAATCCTGAAAATTGGGCAATGGCCTAGCGAGTTCATCTGATAACTAGTGCACACAAGCTATAACACACTATTATGCACTGAACTATCCTGACTTGAAGTCACTGTTTCTACAAGTTAGACCATATGGCATGTTAGTGCATTTGGATCCATCAATGAAAAATACAAAAATGTATCAATTTTATGTATTTAATTCCCAAAATCATCCACATCAATCAAGTTAAAAATGTGTATATTTGCAAAATTGTTACAATAATTGTATTAATTTACACTGACACTATTCACTTTACATATAATTTTTTTTTTTTCATTTCTTTACATATCCTGAGACTGAAGTTTAAAGGAAAAGAGTGGATGATGATTATTGAGTGTAAAGAAAGAGAAACAATTAAAAATATATTTAAAAATTTGATATTTTAATGTAACGTAGTGTTAAATAGATAATCTGATGTGGGGTGTTTTGAAAAGTAAGTATGTAAAATAGAAAAAGTAGATTTTTATGCTAAGATGGACAGAATTTTTTGTACAAGCTGATGTGAATGCTCTTAGATAGCATAAAAATAATTTTTTATTTTGGCCATTAAGCACGTCAAGACTTTTGTCGGGACTATTTTTGGCACAACACCAAAATTTCATAGACTAAACTGATACATTTAATAGTATTTCAGTTGGAAATTCCCAATTATGGCACGTTTTGTAAAATGTTCATTATCACGAAACTTGCATTTCTCTCACCTCCATTAATTATGCTATTTACTGGGCTCATCCCACCCTTTAACACTTTTACAGATCAATTGCTATACATTGGGCATGAAGCTTAGTTTATTGGCGGCGATTGGAGGACTATGCTAATTGGGAGACTCGTGTTATAAATAGTTGGTGACTTAGCCTTGCTAAATTTAAAAATGCCATAGTTAGTTCTTTTGGAGGTGAAACTCTTGGAGTTGTAATTCTTGGGTGTGCCAATCCTAGATTTGCTTTTGGAGTTTCTAGGAGGGTTTGTGGTCTTGTGTTGATTCATTTGGAGTTTTGGAATAAATTCCTGTATTTTGGAGACACATGATTTGTAGTTGTATTGTTGTAAATATATTGTAGAGTTCTGACTTATATTGTGAAAAGATTAATTTGATTATTTATATTTATAATCATAAGAAGGGAAAAAAAAAACCATACAGTTTCTTTCTATGGTTCTTTTTCTAATACTTTCCGGCCGGCTAGGCCATGATCGAAATCCTCTTATTCTTCAGACTCCTCCGTGTCTTCCACGTTTTCCTCATTCTTCTAATTAGCAGCAGCAGCTGCAGGGGCACCACCACCAGCAGGTGCAGCAACAGCATCAGCACCACTGCCTCCCATGGTTGTCTGTCTCTCACTCTTTAAGCGTTATAATAGCCGGAAATATAATCAATAGTGATTTTTTTTAATCGTAAAATCTTTTAGAAATTTAGGGTTTGAAAAATGTGTAACTTTATAAATAGGATGTTTCTACCTCTAGTTTTCCTTCTGGTTTCAACAATGGAAGAAGAACATCAGTGAGAACAGTCTTTGACTGCAGAGAAGCCTTCAGCAACTTCACTCCCTAGCAACAGCAAAGATAAAAAAGATCAAAATGATTCTTATATATTTATATGTGTTATACATAGAAGTGACCACAATGCTCAATGAGTCAATGGTAAAAACATGGTTACCTCACCTGGTTACAATATCTCATTTTTCGATATTAAACCAATGGTTTTTTTTTTCCTTCCTGAATCACACACTTGCTACTTGCTAGTCTACCTAAAAAGACAACTAATATTATCATGTTTTGGAATAAGGATTCGTGTAGCTACAAATAGTATCCTCAGCTTGCTTATTTTGTAAAATTCACCAAAACGAAAGAACAAAAATAACAGGACGATCCATAGATTTTCTGCACAAAGGACGCAATTAATGCACTGCGGTTAGGAATGACTCATGGATCTAAAAATCAGAGACGAATGCGTGATCATTATTCATTACAACACCTATAGAATATCATGAATGTTGATATATGATTGAACGTTTGGCAATTGGAGAGGGCCTCCAGCATTACCAGGGAAATATACTTTGGGGTACTTGAGAGAGGATTGGTTCACGTATGGTTGAAGATAAGTAGGACTAAAATTCTTAAAGCTCTCGTAAATGATTTCCAAGCTGCCCACCATTTCCTGATTGAGAAACGGAACGAAAGATTGACAGGCAGGGCAAGAATGGTAAAGAGGAAGTCGATGAATTCCTTGCCAGCTTCAGCGTAAATCACTCGGTGACTCCTATTGTCTATAAATAATTTCAGGCTTACCTTAGTGTTAGGCTGTTAGCCATGGCCCATGTTTGGTATATGTGAAGGGTTATGGAACTTTCAATGGATTGTCTATAATATAGTTCAGTGGCTTCTTTGGCTTGGCTGTTTCCTTTTTATATAGAATTCACTCTGGGAGGTGCCTTATTTAGCTACCCTCTTCATTGGCACTCGTTATTCACGAACCTTGGGCAACTGGAACGGTAAAATAATCATTTGCTGCATGCATGGACTCGCCTTTCTCAATGGAAAATCCTTTCAATTTTGGCCACAAATTAACGAAGTTATGAGTAGTAATAACTTCAAGCAAATGAGAAGCCAATTGGAGTTAGTGCACAATATTTTGAAAGGAATAGCTGGACCATCTTAGATAACTCTTAGCATTCGGATCAACTCATAAAATAATTCTTATATATTTTTACCATATTAGATTATCTGTTTTACACTACATTTTATTAAAATATTAAATTTTTTTGATTTTTAGTTATTTATCTTTCTTCACACATGTACAACGGAGTCAATACCGTACCGGAGGCCATTTCAGTTTGATTATTGGAATGGAATATTTCGGTACCGGTTCGTACCGGTGTACCGTTTCGAGATTACCGCTATAATAATAATAATAATAATAATTCTCTTAGAGCCTATACCTTCTATGTTCTGTAGGACTTAAAAGAATTTGTTAATACATTTTAAGAATAGCTAAATTTCTATTTATGACCCATGTAATTAGTTAAATAGAGTAAATTAAACTCTTTTTTTTTTTCTTTTTCTTTTTTCCCCACAGTGTTTCCTCAAAACTTTCTATCAGAGACTAATTATTATTCGCGACGGGTGAGCCCATAGCGGAGTAAATCGCTGGCTTAGGGAGTTTTTTCAAAGTGCTGGTGCTTGGACTTGAACTAAGAAGCTCCTAGTCAAATCCAAGACAGCCACTTTGAGACCGAGTGCCCAACCACTCGGCCAACCCCACTGGGTTGAGTAAATTAAACTTCATGCCACTAGAAGTTGACACTTGCCCATCTAAGCAATTGACTATAAAAGAAGTAATTGAAAGAGCAAAATAAGCAAGAGATAAGAACCAAGGTGAGTCACGTGGCTTTGGGAAAAGCAAATAAAATAAGAGGCTTTTATGCTTTTGTCAGAGAAACCAAGAGAAACTGAGTTGAATGTAGATACGTAGGTACATCAGTACAGCTTATACTAGTCCAACATTAATGTAAAATTTAAAACATTCAAGTAGAGAAAGAATTTAAACTAGCAAAGCAGACGAAGCAGGGAGAGAGCAGACGAAGAAGGGAGCGATTACAATGGCTAAAAAGAAGATCTAAGTGGCTAAAACGAAGAAGAAGATGATGTTGTTGATGATCTAGCAAGCTGATGCTTCAATGATGGTCACTAGTTGCTGTAAGTATTAAGTTTTTTCAAAAAAAACCCAGTTATATTTGTACCGGTCCGAAACAAAAATACCGCCGAAAAGCTCCGAAATTCGCTGAAATAGCCGAAACAAGCCAGTACACCCCGGTATTTTGGATGGTACGATTCAGCCCTGTTTCTGTACAGGTTCAGGCGCCGGAATGGAATATTCCGACGGTACCGGCCGGAACGGTACGAAATTGTCTTCCTTGTGTACAACAACAAATATCCACTCTTTTTTTTATCTTTAAAATACGTAAAAAAAAGAATAAAAAACTAAATGTAAGTGTTAGTTTAAATTTACACGGTTACTATTACAATCTTGTATTTTTACATAACTTTGCATGGTTTGATGTTGGTGAATTTTTGGCTTGATTAGTTAAAATATGGTACTTTTTTTGTTATACAAGCACTAATGCAAGCGCTCTGCATTATAAAGTAACTCTTTTTATGCCATATGATGTTTATACAGCCAAAAAGGTGTTCATTCATGTTTAATTTGCAGCACTTCACATATAAGTGCAATTCATACATCTTTAATTTCCATTGCCTAGGTAAGTCTTATCCCTTCCACAACGAGATGAGGATCCTCTCCATTTCTGACTTATTTGTTTAAAAATGGGTTCCATATTGATTTACTTTGTGGCATTTAAATAAATTCTTCTAAGATCGACTCCATAGTTGTAGCAATATACTATACCAAGGCAAGATGAAATGAGACTTGACACAACATGTTAAGATGATTTAGGAATTAGGACTCGATAATAGCTTCAACTAATACTTGAGTTTAATGTTATTTTGCAATAAATTTCACCATAACTAAAAAACGGAAAGTAAAAAGAAAAAATAAACACAAAGTAATTAATGGACTCATGCACAGAAACCAAAGAATGATTGATTGACATACCTCATCGATGCCCAAATCGACCACTTTCTCCTCAAGAACCCCTACATCCTTGACATTAAACCTGTTAAGCAGAGTGACACAAGAGATGGTGGACATGGGTTTCACCACTAGATCATCCATCACCATGTATGTAACCACTCCTTTCACGTACCCTTCCTCACTGGAGGAAGAGCCCACATTCGTTGGGCGTGGTGGGTCTACGAAATTTATGTTGTCATTCATAGGGGCCCGGCACGTAGGACACTTTGCGCTGGAGTCATTACTCACATATGAGTAACAGCTACTTCTGTCGGTATCAGAGCACCTATACCATTTCTTGGAAGTGGATGATGTGGAAGGTGATATAACGTTTGGCAATAGGAGAGTGACTCCAGTACCACCACCAGAGATGTGTACTTTGGACTTCAGGAGAGTCTCTTTGTTCAAGTTTGGTTGAAGGTAAGTAATATTTATATTTTCAATGCTCCCGTAAATGTTCCCCAAGCTCCCCACCATTCCTTGCTTTGTGAGAATCGTAAGGAAAGTTCCGACGGGCAAGATCAGAATGTGAAAGAGGAAGTCGATGAAGTTCTTGTCCGCTTCAGCAAAAAGCACTCTTTGGCTTTCTGTGTCTATCAGAAGTTTCAAACTCACATTGGTTTCTTCCATGGACTTTGTTCGAAGATTATATCGGACAAACGATATGGCATCACCGTGATACAATGGACAGCTTATATATGTACATGTTGCTTGGCGGATCAACTTAAGAAATTCTGAATAGGTACTGGCTCCTATTGGGTGAAACCACAGTTCATTGTCGGTCACGAATTGAAAGTTGTAACTATAATTATCTCTTAGCTTTTCCTTTTCTTCTTTTACCTTTAAAACTTGGGTTCGTTTGCTAAAGCAATTATGTACAAGAAGAATTTCATAAACTCATTTCTTTTACTTTTGTAAAGAAAAAGTAATAAGCACTGCACTGCATGTACCCTGTAATTTGTAGCCCTTTTTTTAGGGAATTTTTGTTTTTCTCTTTGTCGAAAGGAAAGAAAGCAAAAGTTCAGATGAAAATGCTTATATGATAAGATTCTCTTCTATTGAATCTTTCAATTTTTTCACATTTTTATTTAGATTTAAGTCGTGTGTTATTTAAAAATCAAATAAATACTACATGCATGTCTCACATTTAGTTAAAGATGAAAGCGAATTGAAGGATTCTAATATAGGGAATCCTTTCCCAAATTGTGAAGCAACTTAAGTGATGTAGTGCCATATTTGCCACATTATCAAGTTATATTTGGTGATATAATTGTTCATGTCATCAAAAATAGATTCTGATAGTTTCCATTAAATTACCACATCAATAAATTATATCCAAATTTTATTGTAAAGAAAAAGTGAAATAAAATAAAAATCAACAGGATTAAAGTAATATAAAAAATTGTCACAAGACGAAAATCCCGCCTTTTTTTTTTTTTTTTTTTTTTTTCTGAAAGACAAACAGAAATCCAGCTTAAATTTATATATTGGGACCAAAAACCTATTTTAGTCATAAAAAAAACAAATAATAGATATGGCAGCACCACTATCGAATCGAACAACCGCACCTACAATATTAACATCCCCACAACATTGTCATACTTAGACGGTCTAAGTTAGACCTACACCACAAAACCACTTCAAGCCTAAGCCATGTTAACAAACTGTACCACACGTTACTGCTAGGGTTGTCTAAAAACCCACCTGGATGTCTCGACCCAAACCGAATGGTCATCAACGATTTTGGCCTAATTATTTGACCATAATCGGGTGAAGTTTTCAGGCTTTATAGGTTTGATCAGTCAATTGGTGGGTTCGGGGATTTTGACACATCGAAATCGACCCAACCAACAAAATACAATATGCGGTTTTTTTTTTTTTTTTTTAACACAAGGCGTGCTTTAATTGGTGTGAAATATCACCCCTCCCCCTTGTTTCAATTGAAACTTAACTCTCTCTCTCAAACACACGGCCACAAATTGAGGACTTATGAAATGTTCTAATTGTAATTATCTCTTTGCTTTTTCTTTTTTTTTTCTTTTTTTTTTTTTCTATTCCCTTTAAAACTTCTCCTAGGGTTCATTTGCTAAAGCAATTATGTACGAGAAGATTTCATATTCTGAAACCTCATTTCTTTTACTTTTGTAAAGAAAGAGTAGTAATCATCACATTCTCTTAATATCTTTAACCTCGATTCGATTCTAGCAGGGAATTTTCTTTTTTCTCTTTATCAAAATGAAAATAAAGCAATAGTTCATATGAAAAAAGCTTATATCTATTGCGATAAGACCCTCTCCTATTGAATTTTCCAATTTCCTCTCATTTTTATTTAGATATAAGACATGTAAAATTTAAAAATCAAATAAATATTACGTGTCTCACTCACATCCAGGTAAAAATAAAAGGGAATAAGACATGGACACCCCTAGTTGCTGCCTTCCTACACATTCATCTCCATGAACAATCAAGCTTTACCCAATCTCTAAAACCTCCAAAACCAACCCACTGAAACAATCCAAAGCATACACAAATCACCCCTCTCAAATCCTCAAACTGCAGTGGTTCCCCTCAAAAATTCAGCCACCATACCCATAATATATAAGAACTATTCACCTATGAGAATCATAAACCCTCAACCCATCAAAATTTCCAAATCAGTTCCAAAGCCATCGCATAAACCCAAATTACGCAACTTGAGGTCCCTCAACTCCAAATCAAGTGTACACTTTGTCGTTTGTCACCCCCTTCTCCTTACTTTTCTTTCCATTCAAAATTAGCTAGTGCTTCGGGGTTGGATTAGTCCTTGAGGGTTGATGGGGCACAAATATAGGTAACATGATACCATGCCATCAAATTAAATTGTCCATGTGAGCTAATTTTTATGTCAGTAAGCAAATTCCACCCAAATTTTAACAATGAGAGTAATATTGGAATCAAATACAAATGAAAAGAACTGAAATGACACCTAGACTTGACAAGATGTGGCCAAATAGTAGTCATTTTGTACACCTAGGTTCTTGAACTCCTTTAAGCTTTGACCTCCACAACAAAAATTTTCGTCTAGCTTCCAACGTATTTATCAAATCAGGCAGAAATGGAAAAATAGCCATTTCTCTCAAAATTTCCAGCAAAATGCCTTATGTCTGAAACTATTTAGGGATATGCCCTTGTTTTAAAACTCGATTGTCTAAAAATCGAGTTTCAAATGTAAAACTCGATTTTTGAACAATTGAGTTAAAGCGAAATTGCACTTAGAAAAAAAAAATTTGTGGAACTCGGGTTCCACAAATTTTTTTTCTATTTTTTAATTTTTAATTTCAGTTCGCTATAACTCAAGTGTCCAAAAATCAAGTTTTAAATTGAAACTCGATTTTTAGAAAATCGAGTTTCAAAACAGAAGCATTTCCCTAAATAGTTTCAGACATAGGGCATTTTGCTGTAAAGTTTTGGCGAAATGGGCAAATGCCCATTTTGGCCAATCAAATCTACTAGCACCTATTCCTGAAGCTTGGTACATATACAAATCATCAAACATATAAAAATATTTTTAAAAATTAACCAACGTGAATCTTCGAAAGCTACAATAATTTTCCATTTCCAACGAAAGAAAAACGAAACACAAAAGATAATTAAAGATTGAAGGAGAGAGAATTTTGAGATTAAGAGGTTGATCTCTACCAAATTTTTAAATACCATGTAAAAGAAACCACATCAATACTCCATTAACCAAGTAAGCAAGCAATACTATGAAGGAAATTGAAGAACGGACTGGATAGAAATTTTTTGTTAAATTAAACGAGAACTTTTTATATTTCGGGACTAAGACAAATTCAAGACCAACAAATATTTTTCCAAGATGTTTACCTTATCTAGGACAAGGCGATGCATTGTTATTGTTAAGAAAAGTTGTAATTTAATTTTCAATTTTGATTTTGGTGTTAAGAAAAGGATAGAGATTGTTTAATGTGTGGTCATATGAGATTTTTTTTTTTTTTTTTTTTTTTTGAGAAGATTGTCATATGGGAAATTAGGTGGCTAATGTTGACGATTCACTATGTAGGATATTGGTTTACAAAAAAAACTTTTTTTTTTTTGCCCAAAATATTTATGGTTTTCAATTGAGTTGAGCTTTTATTGGTCTAATATTTTGGAGACAATTTTAGAGATAAGAAAAACAATGTACAACCCTTTTTTTGTTTTTTATTATCACACAATACTATAAAATACTAAATATACTACAAATTTTATTACATAAAGAATACAAATAGATGCGTCAATAAATGTGATTGGTGGGATTAAACTACATAATAAATAAAAGATTTTGTAAATGGATGGCTCAAAAGTATTCATTTAGGAAATACTTTTAGAAATATTTTATGGAAAATTAAAATAAAAAAAATAAAAAACCAACTGATTTTTGAACAGTTTTTTATATTTCTCATAATAGTGACATTTATAATTTTCTAAAATATTTCATTATTAAATGTTCTAATAGCACCCATTAATTGAACTCTAAAATAAAAACACAAAAAGTACAAGGAACAGAAGATCGGGTGCAGAAGCTTCCGAATGGCTCTCATTGTATATTAGGATTTTAATTTTGTTTTATTATAAGCTATTGCCTTTGATTAAAACAAAAAACACAAAAAAGTACGAGGAACAGAAGCTTCTGTAACTTTTAGTCTTTTACACAGCCAGCTTCGAAAAGCACAAAAAGGAAAAGAGAAGTAGAAAATAGTGATAAAGCATGCTAAGAAGATGGTATCATGATATAACCAATTAATTAAGGTAACACATCCCTCTCATACCCTAGGACCCAATGCCCACTCCACGGACTTCACCACCACTCACCTCTATATCAATTATAAAACCACAATATGCCTTCAAAAGATATATTTAACCACAATACAATATCTAGCTATCAAAGTATCCTTTTGTCACTTCAAAAAGATCCAAGTGATAATATGAAAGTTATTTTGGATAGAATTAAACTATAATAATTTGAGTGAATTACATTACCTTCTCCAATTAAATTCAAACACAATGGTATATTGATTGATTAATTAAACGTCGATGTTGTTATCATTTTTAATGACATTTAAATTTAATGCAAAAAGTATGCAATTGAATTTAATTAAAGAACGCAATGTATTACATCTAAAAAACTATACATAATATGGTAAAAGAATGTGATTAAATTATTAAACTTACTATTTTTCAATAACTTAAGTTTTTGGGAAAATTAGTAATTTAACATGATATCAGAGCAAGTTCTGAGTTCAACCCTTATCTCTTCTACTATACCTCCTATTTAAAATCTCACGTGTTGAGCCTTTAATTAGAAGGGAGTTTAAGCCCGTTCATGTGGGGAAATGTTAAAAAGATGTGGTTAAATAATTAAATTTACCATTTTTCAATAGTTTAAATTTTTGGAATAATCAGTAATTTAATAAAGTTTTGTCTGAAGTAAAGAGTGTTTAGGAGAGATGGACCTCATTTTGGTATGTTTCGAGGCCTTATTATTATTATTACTAGCTTTTAACCCACGCAACGCGCGGGATCATTTAATGTATGAATGAGCTTACTTTCAATATAAACTTAGTTCTCATGCTTCCATTGCATGCATTCAAGTAATATATATTCCATCTATAATTTGTTTTGCTAAAATAATTTTCCTCCTTTTTTGTTTGTTTTTGGATATGAATTTTTTTCAAAAGATAAGAGGTGAAAATGATAACCTGTGTTTAGCTATAAAAATGGTTTCATTAAAAGTAATAAAGTTATAAGAATTAGATATCATTATGTTTCTTTAAAAAAAAGGGAAGAGGAAAAGAAATGGAAAGAAAAATTTAGATTGTTAGATTTATATATCTGAACCATGGCATACTATTTCAGAAAACAACGTGTTTTAACTTATCATATTTCTTGGGTAAAACTCCATAGTGTTCCATTAAGCAACTGAGCATGCATTCAACTACTCAAAAGATTTTCTCAAAAAAAAAAAAAAAAATACTCAATAGATGATGAGAAGAAAAAATAGCCTATTTGACATCACTACATTATAGTCATGATACAAATTCTTACGCAAAATTCAATAGACATTATAAGGAAAATTTTGATGCATTCAAGCAGATATATAACTGATCCAAACAGCCACAATACAATTATATACACTATATTGACTTGGTTGAAAAATTAAAATAACTGAAAACATAGAAATCAAAGATGAAAAAAGTTACCTTTCCAAGCTCTCCAATTTGTTTCATAGCAATAGACACAACAAAATTATTGATAAAACATGAATATTCAAATAAAATTATCCTTTTGCATGTTTAACTTAGTTCTGTCTCTCTGTTACAACAGGAATGAAAGAAGCTGAAAAAAATATAACTATAAAAAATTCATGTTTCCTAAGTTTCTTTTATATATAAAGTGTGTGAGGACACCATTTTTGTTGATACAAATTTAATATTATGCTTTATGTTCATTGTAAGTAGGTTTCTCAGAACATATCTGCCAAGAGAAGCATAGTAGTCTCTAAATTTATGAGAATGTCCTTGCAAATCAAAATGGGAAATCGCTATTAACGTACAAAATGCAATTAATTCATCCACTTTCAAGCTGCAAATTCCCTCTCAAACTTTGATTTTGACATTAAATCCTGAGTTTGGCATTAGGATGAAGCTGCAAACAAAGAAAAGAAGAAGTTCAATATTGTTTACCCAAAAAAGAAGAAAAAAAAGAAGCCTGAAACTGGGAAAACAATTCCAAAGGATAGATTAAGCAGTCTACATAATTCATTGAAATAATCCAATATTAAATCCTAATTTATGGTCAAGTGCAGATTTCTTCTTGGCATTCTCTATTCTT